>JBCGBM010000370.1:0-189690 GCA_038501925.1 Xenopus petersii
TTTAAAAAAAAAAAAATAGACACCCCAAGGGCCGCCCACAAAACCGTGCCGCCCTAGGCACAGACCCTCGGGGGCCTATATATAAATAAGGCCCTATGTACAACAAAATGTGAGGCGCTATCTGTTCAAAGTGGAAATTAAGCTTCTGAAATATAAAGATATAGAAAAGTCATGAGATATAGTGGGATATAGAAAACTCCCTGGAGATGATAAACTGGCTGGAATAAAGCTGGAGAAACAAGGGAACCAAATTCATCAAGGGGTGGCATTTTGTTAGTCCCCTCTGTGTGTTGCTAATGTCTTATGTTCAGCAGTTGCCATTTTAATTGTTGTTCTGCACTGAATGAAGGTTTTTGAATTCAAAGAAGACATTTGGCAAATGATATTTAGAAAATAAAATGGCGAAATTAACTCTGGAGAACATAACTGCAGACAAGGTTAGTCAGTGGGGGTGTCATTGTCACCTGAATCTGGTTTTCAATTTTTTTGGTATTCTAACCAAACCTTTTCTTTTTACCTGAGAGATCTGACATTCAGGATTTTCTAGAGACTCCTGATTTAAGAAGGGAAAGGAACAGTGTATTATTTCTCAAACAAAGCACCAAAAATATAGGGTTATCAATTTGCTGCCATTCTCTGACTAATACTTACTTGGCAGTATCTTCTTCTTGCACTGGTTCCTCCTGAGAAAGAAGGATAATGTTAGTCATTGGATTAACTTACTAGAACGCATGTAAGTCAGTGAACACAACTTCAGGAATAAAAGCAATTTATATTTGGTCTATGTTAAAGGGATACTGTCATGTGAAATTTTTTTTTCCAAAATGAATCAGTTAATTCTGCACTGGAATCCATTTCTCAAAAGAGCAAACAGATTTTTTTATATTCAATTTTGAAATCTGACATGGGGCTAGACATATTGTAAATTTCCCAGCTGCCCCAAGTCATGTGACTTGTGCTCTGATAAACTTCAATCACTCTTTACTGCTGTACTGCAAGTCGGAGTGATATCACCCCCCTCCCTTCCCCCCCCCCAGCAGCCAAACAAAAGAACAATGGGAAGGTAACCAGATAACAGCTGCCTAACACAAGATAACAGCTGCCTGGTAGATCTAAGAACAACACTCAATAGTAAAAACCCATGTCTCACTGAGACACATTCAGTTACATTGAGAAGGAAAAACAGCAGCCTGCCAGAAAGCATTTCTCTCCTAAAGTGCAGGCACAAGTCACATGACCAGGGGCAGCTGGGAAATTGACAATATGTCTAGCACCATGTCAGATTTCAAAATTTAAGTGCTTCTTGACTACTTACTTGGCAGGTGGTAATGCCAGAGGCCTCAGTTGGTTCCTGGTTAAAAGAGGAAAAAGTCAAGTTTTCAAATGTGCTTAGTTTTTTTTAGAGAAAAAAATGAAAATACTCTGTCTGGTTGATTCTTTTTTACTTACTTGCCCAATGACTTGGCCAATTTCAACCAGTTGTACCTGGTTAAGAGGAAAAAAGATCAGAATCCATAAATCTCTATAATATGTACAGATTAAGGGGAAGATTTATTAAGGGTCAAATTGTAAATTCAAATTGAACTTTCGAGTTGTATTTTTGGTCGAAACAAATTCAAGTTGGGAATTCGAGATTTAACATACCTGGTCCCTGGGAACAACTCGAATTTGACTGTTCACCACCCAATCCCTGTCGAGTTCATGTAGAAGTCAATGGCAGAGGTCCAGTGACATATTTCAATATGTTAATAGCCATTCCTGACGTTCAAGTTTGTTTTTTAATTCGATTCAAGTTTCTGGATCAGTAATATTTGTCGAGTTTTAGACATTCGAGTTTTTTATTAAATAATCCAATATTCGAGTTGTGAGTACATTTGAATTTATTAGAGTAGAAAAAAATCACATAAACTCGAAATTCAACCATTGATAAATCTGCCCGAAGTGTTTATGGAAATCATATTAGATGGTAAGTTCTTGTGTTTCCATTAATCGTAACCATTGTGCACAATCAACTTCTGCCTGCATAAATTCCATGGCTTTTGTGACACTTTTTCTGCTTTCTTGACAGATCCCATGAGAGTATTTCCAGTTTATCCTGGTTAAGAGCAATGGTATAAGAGATAGATCACTGCTCTCATCTAGGAATATCCTGATCTCCCAATTAGAGAGCACAGAGCTAATACTTATATTAAAACAGTGGTTTGAAGTTGCGGAGCTGGTGTCACTAGCGAGCCTCTGAGACTTGGCTGGGGGGGGGGCTTAGACTGAAGGAATCTAATCTAACAACCTCTTGTGCCTTTGCTTAAAGGGATACTGTCATGCAAAAACATTTTTTTCAAAATGAATCAGTTAATAGTGCTGCTCCAGCAGAATTCTGCACTGAAATCCATTTCTCAAAAAAGCAAACAGATTTTTTTTTTATATTCAATTTTGAAATCTGACATGGGGCTAGACATTTTGTCAATTTCCCAGCTGCCCCAAGTCATGTGTGCTCTTTTGAGAAATGGATTTCAGTGCAGAAGTCTGCTGGAGTAGTACTATTAACTGATGTGTTTTGAAAAAAACATGTTTTCTGATGACAGGATCTCTTTAAGAAAAAAAACTTTGATAATATGATGGAAATAGGTCTGTCAGGAACAATGTTACTTGGCCAATATCAATTATGACAGCCCAGCATTTAAGAAAAAGACTGTATGATACCAACTCTTTTACTGCTTACCAGGCAGAATTGTACGTTTTTTGGGCACACCATTGAGTGTTTCTTAATGAAGATGAATATAAACCTATAGGTATGTAAATAACATGGTTACAATGATGGTAAATTGTGTTATTTCTATTGATGTTTTTAAATCCTTCTCTTTTAAATCCACAATAATATCATTCTGATCCAAAGATTTATTATCTTGAAAAGTTTGTTTCTATTGAAACCATTGAAAATAGGCAAATGAGAATTCACTAGAGATATAATTTGACATTAAGGTGGTTATTTACTAAAACTTGATTTTATCTCATATCTTTATGAAACAAAGCTCGACCAAACTCCCATCCATGATTTTATCTTATTCATTAATTAAAGAACAGTTGGGACGTGAAAAAACTCAATAAAATCAAGTGAAAAAATGAATTGAACTAATTTTCAGATTTGACTGCTAAATCACTTGATTTTTTTTAAAAAGTCGGAAACTCCAAAATTATTGGATTATCTCCAAAACCCAGTGCAGATTACGATATCTTCAAATTGTAAAAGGGACATCTGCCATTGACTTCTACATGACCTTGACAGTTTTGAGATGGCGGATTTTCGGATTTGGAGTTTTTCCAGTTTCGGGGTTTAATATTAAAAAAAATTAATTAAAAACATTTAAAAAATTTAGTTTTTTTTCCTCTAAAAATTTTAGTTTTTGCTCAAAAAACCTTGACCAGAAAAAAAATCAAGTTTAGTAAATAACCCCCTTAAACTGCCACCGTTAAGAGAAAATTCATATACTGTATATAGAAAGTAAAAATAAAAACACATTTCAATTGTAGTGAATAATATTGCAAGGCAAACAGGATAAACTTTAAATTCAAATTGCAATGAATTCATATTTTCTGAACAGAATAAACTATGCCCTTAAGTGTTAGAGGCATATTTATCAAATATTTTTTTTTTTTAGTTTTAGAGGTTTTTTCAACCTCAACCGTGGGATAACTACTGTATAAGGGGCAGATTTATCAAAGGTTGAGGTGAATTTTCGAATGAAAAAAATTAGAATTTCAAGCTATTTTTTGTGTACTTATAGGGACTAATAGGGAATAGTCCAAATTTGATTTGAAAAAAATTTGAATGTCGAAATTTTGTCATGTTCAGGTAATGTCTCTTTAAAAATTGGACTTTGACCATTCACTATCTAAAACCTGCCGAATTGCTGTTTTTGCTGTTTTAGACTATGGGTAACTCTTAGAACCTATTTGGAGTCAATTGGTGGACTTTGAAAAATCCAAGTTTTTTTGGGGAAAAATATGGACCTCTTTGATCACAAAACCTATTCCACCAAAAGACCTATTCCACCAAAAAACCTTTGAATTTTGGTTGGTCTTTTTGAATTCGAATTTTGAAGTTTTTTCAATTCAAAATTCGACCCTTGATAAATATTCCCCTAAGACTATGGCATCTTATAGCAGCCCTTCTGGCATTTGGCAGAATCAATAGATTGCCAGTCTGGGCATGACATTATCCCGACACTTATTTTTAGGATTCAGATTTGTTGAAATGTCTGGCACTTGGTAAAACTAAATCTGGACCCTTAGTCAAGAGATATTATTGGGACTTACGTGAAATCTCAATTTACAAATGAGAATTTGGATTTGGCTCAATAATCTATAGTGGACTACTTCATGTTTAGTGCAATAAATATAGAATTGGTGCAAAACTACGTGTCATAATGTACAACATAGCTGAATTCTATAACATATCTATCACTGTCATTCTAAAATAGCATTTCAGATTGTTTGCAGCACAATACACAGTTAGATTTGGCAGCTAGCAATCTATGGGATCATATTCAGTATCAGGAACTGTTAATTCAACAAACTCAACACAAACTGGCCAATGTATAGAGACCATCTAGTAGTGGAATTCAAGGAGCATTTCCCTCCATGAAGTTCACAAATGAAGTGTGTACAGTGGAAAGAATGAAGTCCCAACCTTGCGAAAGCAAGACAAACATGCTTTTATGCACTTCAACATTTTAAATGCGGAAATATTTTTCTATGGAGACAAAACAAAAACATCCAACATTCCCCTGAAGAAGCTGCACTCACAGGTGTTACGCACGTAAGACCTGTGAGTGAAGTTTAGGATTGATATTAAAGGGTTACTGTTAATTTGCCAACCTTTACATAATGAGGCTCCAGAATATCTTTCGAAGTTGCTGACTGTTCATAATGGCACTAGGCTGTTAAGGTCCTCTAGTTAAAGACTGCTAAAGACTCCAACAACAAGATTGAGGGGAAAAGGTGAGTGTGCTTTTGCCGCATATGCTCCAAGACTTTGGAATAATTTGCAATTGTATATTAGACAAGCCAGTTCTGTGGATATTTTTAAAAGGCAGCTGAAGACTCATTTTTATATCCTCATATATTTAGAAATTGATTCACCTCCAAATTCGACCACTTCTTACTGCTTCCGTCCTTTGAAGCCTTGTATCCACAAATATAAATATAAGGTAAGAAACAGGTCATACGCAGGAATTACTGCAAAAATTCCAGGTGCTCTTTTATTCCACTACATGTTTCGAGCTGGCGCTCTTTGTCAAGTGTTACAAAATCTACACAGTTGTGAACATTTAAACAATTAAACCCTCCCCTTCCATTCATGATGCAGGTGGCAACTGCTGAGGGATCCATTTTTATTTGCCTAGCCACCTTGTAGGTTCTGTCCATAAAACAAATTAAGTGAACAATATGTTTCCAGTGAAGAAATATATAAATAGTATACAAAATGTAAAAAAGTGTAAAACAAGTCCCGTTTCATGTGTCTCTCCATCCTCCTCATATACAATAAAAAAGTTCATAATTAAAAGTCCACCGTTGTACCTAAAAAGTGGGAAAAGAGGATAAACGGTACAAACATACACTTGCAACCCTGGCACTGCCTCGTGAAAGCCTGCCTAGAGTAACCTTGCCCTTAATTATACAAAAAATTGCAACCACATAGCTGTACCATCAGCAAATATAAGGGAAAATTCTCTTACCCTTATGTCGTGTTGCAAAAACCATTTATTCAGAATATTAATTTTTCTGTTATCTAGAAGAAAGGAAGAGTGTGTTAAATTCATCATGTATAGTCGCAACTATTTGTTACAAGTAAAATGTTTCAAATAAAATGTTGCAATATATTCAATCCTAGCAACGTTGTTTACAGAAAACTGCTCACGCTCCAATAGTCATTTAGACCTTCTGGTTTCAAACTATTAAGTTTTTTGATCCACCTGGCTTCTTGTTGGAGTAGTACCTTGGTTAGACTCCCCCCTCTTTCGGGTCTACGTACCACTTCCAATACCTGCCACTTTAGTTGGGCCTGATTATGTACTTTGTCATAAAAGTGGTGGGATACTGACGTGTCTGTTTGTGTGTTAGGTTTAAAGTTACGAATATCAGCCTTATGCTCTTTAATACGCTCTTTCACTGGCCTAGACGTTTGACCTACGTACACCATTCCGCAGGGGCATTTTAGAAGATAAACCACTCCCACCGTATCACAAGTGGCATAGGAGTACAACTTGTATTTCTTTCCAGTGATGGGATGGTACACTGTGTCTCCTTTAGTCACAGACGAACAACAGACACATCCCATACAGGGAAAGGTACCTTTCTTCGCACTCTTTAGTAACCACGACGTAGGATTTGGATCTTTTCGTAGTTCAGAGGGACATAATTTGTCTCTCAATGTCTGTCCTCTATTATAGCTGAAGAGGGGAGGGTTGCTACAGTGATGTTTCAGGATCTTATCTTGCTGTAAAATAGGCCAGAATCTTTTAATTACCTTTTCAATTTGGTCACTGTGATTACTATATTTACTCACAAACGGAATCCTTCCATTTTTCTTATTGTCTGATTTTTTAGTAATTTTTGTTGAAAGAAGTTGATCTCTTGGGATGGAACTCACATCTCTAGCAATTTCATTAAGTTTCCGTGGGTTATAGCCTTTTTCTTTAAACCTTTTGGAGAGAGAGTTAGCTGCATCCCAATACTTAAAATCATCTGACGCTATTCTTCTAGCACGTAAGAACTGTCCTTTAGGTATAGCTGCAATACACTTCTTACGTGCTAGAAGAATAGCGTCAGATGATTTTAAGTATTGGGATGCAGCTAACTCTCTCTCCAAAAGGTTTAAAGAAAAAGGCTATAACCCACGGAAACTTAATGAAATTGCTAGAGATGTGAGTTCCATCCCAAGAGATCAACTTCTTTCAACAAAAATTACTAAAAAATCAGACAATAAGAAAAATGGAAGGATTCCGTTTGTGAGTAAATATATTAATCACAGTGACCAAATTGAAAAGGTAATTAAAAGATTCTGGCCTATTTTACAGCAAGATAAGATCCTGAAACATCACTGTAGCAACCCTCCCCTCTTCAGCTATAATAGAGGACAGACATTGAGAGACAAATTATGTCCCTCTGAACTACGAAAAGATCCAAATCCTACGTCGTGGTTACTAAAGAGTGCGAAGAAAGGTACCTTTCCCTGTATGGGATGTGTCTGTTGTTCGTCTGTGACTAAAGGAGACACAGTGTACCATCCCATCACTGGAAAGAAATACAAGTTGTACTCCTATGCCACTTGTGATACGGTGGGAGTGGTTTATCTTCTAAAATGCCCCTGCGGAATGGTGTACGTAGGTCAAACGTCTAGGCCAGTGAAAGAGCGTATTAAAGAGCATAAGGCTGATATTCGTAACTTTAAACCTAACACACAAACAGACACGTCAGTATCCCACCACTTTTATGACAAAGTACATAATCAGGCCCAACTAAAGTGGCAGGTATTGGAAGTGGTACGTAGACCCGAAAGAGGGGGGAGTCTAACCAAGGTACTACTCCAACAAGAAGCCAGGTGGATCAAAAAACTTAATAGTTTGAAACCAGAAGGTCTAAATGACTATTGGAGCGTGAGCAGTTTTCTGTAAACAACGTTGCTAGGATTGAATATATTGCAACATTTTATTTGAAACATTTTACTTGTAACAAATAGTTGCGACTATACATGATGAATTTAACACACTCTTCCTTTCTTCTAGATAACAGAAAAATTAATATTCTGAATAAATGGTTTTTGCAACACGACATAAGGGTAAGAGAATTTTCCCTTATATTTGCTGATGGTACAGCTATGTGGTTGCAATTTTTTGTATAATTAAGGGCAAGGTTACTCTAGGCAGGCTTTCACGAGGCAGTGCCAGGGTTGCAAGTGTATGTTTGTACCGTTTATCCTCTTTTCCCACTTTTTAGGTACAACGGTGGACTTTTAATTATGAACTTTTTTATTGTATATGAGGAGGATGGAGAGACACATGAAACGGGACTTGTTTTACACTTTTTTACATTTTGTATACTATTTATATATTTCTTCACTGGAAACATATTGTTCACTTAATTTGTTTTATGGACAGAACCTACAAGGTGGCTAGGCAAATAAAAATGGATCCCTCAGCAGTTGCCACCTGCATCATGAATGGAAGGGGAGGGTTTAATTGTTTAAATGTTCACAACTGTGTAGATTTTGTAACACTTGACAAAGAGCGCCAGCTCGAAACATGTAGTGGAATAAAAGAGCACCTGGAATTTTTGCAGTAATTCCTGCGTATGACCTGTTTCTTACCTTATATTTATATTTGTGGATACAAGGCTTCAAAGGACGGAAGCAGTAAGAAGTGGTCGAATTTGGAGGTGAATCAATTTCTAAATATATGAGAGTCTGATTTACTCGTCCTACCTGATTCACATAAGGTGCTGGTCAGAGGAATGACTACCGAATCTACACAACAAGGCTTGAATGCAGCCACGTTCACATACAGCGAGAATGAAATCGCGAGAATATTGAAAGGAGTTAAGAGTGATGAATTTTCATTAACTGAATCCCCAGGAGAGATTGATCCGGGAAAAGAATTGTTATACACATTGAAGAAAGAAATAAGTCTACAATTACATGTCTCTGCCTTAGCCCAGTACGTGAAAGCTAAAAGAATACCACGAGGACTGAGGTTAGATATTCAGCCTAATCTGTGCGCTGAGGACCCAGTCCTGATACAACGCTGGCAGGAGATTTGTAATAAGTGCAGCCTAGATTTGATGATACTTACGATTGAACGTCTTCAAGTGAAGCTGTCAGAGGTATGTCTGCAGGTTTCCACATTGAAGGAACAATTGTTTACAAGGAGAGGAACTGCACAAGGGGAAGCTATTCTGGACGCACAGATAGACACGCTGAAACGCCACAGGGAAGGCATTGCGGCAAGGAAAGCGCGGAAATACGAGCGAGACGCGCAAGATTACCTGAAGGACAGGGTCTACACCTGGAAAGAGGAACGGAGGAATACAAGAAACCGAGAAGATAATCTCTATCCCCCTCAACGCAGAGTACATCCATCTACTTGGCGCAATAGACGACCGCGCTATACAGAAAGCCGGGGAGAGTTCTCCTCAGATTCAACTGACACCGCGTCTGATTACGAGAGTAGACCCGTAAGTGGCCAACCACAGTATCGCCCCGAGTTACCAGCTCCGCGACGATCGAACACAGGCAGCCAGCATCCACCACAGCCTTTTTTAGAATATCGTCCATCACCAAAGAAACGGAACCCAAGGGCACCGATCCCAAGAGAGGATTATCCACATCGGTCCAGTCAGAGGAGGTAGTAGACTTGATTATTAATATCTCCTCTTATACATTGTCCTCAGAAGAAAAGTCTGTTTTGAATAAGGGCTTAGGCTTTATCCCTACATATAGAGTGGACTTTTTAAATTGGGAAATTGAGTTCCAAAAATTTCTGAGAATGTTGAAATTAAAAATCTGTTTTTCCAAAGGTGAAATGATCAACACTACACCTAAGAGGTGCTTTAAGAAAAAAAGCTCTTTTAATCCAGTGGTACAAAATGAAGCCTTATCTGCCTTCGAAAAAGTGGTGTTGACCGAAGTTAAAAAAACAATTGAACAACCGGTCTCCAATAGATTTAAACAAAACCTCTCGTATAAGGAGAGAATTGCATTGCAGAAGTTACAAAATAATGATAAAATCGTAATAAAGAAGGCAGATAAGGGAGGCAGTATTGTACTTATGGATAAGGAGATGTATGTTGGGGAGATAGTTCGACAGCTCACCATACCGGGGCATTATAAAATGATTAGTAAAGATCCGGTGTTTGACATACAAAAAGAAATAATGTTGTTTGTTACTGAAGCCCATCTTGATGGAACTATTTCACAGGAGACAAAAGAGTATCTGATGGTAGATCACCCCCGAGTACCAGTTCTATATGTGTTGCCGAAAATCCACAAGTCACTGGTTAACCCCCCTGGGCGACCTATAGTTTCAGGGTTAGGTTCAGTTTTAGAACCTTTGTCTAAATTTGTGGATTCTTTTCTCCAACCTTTGGTGAGACAGATTCCCACATGCCTGAAAGACACCAATGAATTACTAGCTATATTATCAAAAATTGAGACAAATGTTGCAGACTGTACATTATGCAGCATTGATATAGCTAGTTTGTACACTTCTATACCTCAGGATGAGGGTATTAGTTGTATTGAAGAATTCCTGCTTGAAACAGACTATTCACATAAATTGGTCTATTTTCTTATTGATTGCCTGACATTGGTGCTAAAAAGAAACTATTTTCGTTTCCAGGGTAACTACTATTGGCAATGTCAGGGTACGTCAATGGGGGCTGCAGTAGCGCCCTCATTTGCTAACTTATTTGTACACAGATTGGAAAAGAGGTTTTTTCTTTCAGATGAATACAAGGAAAACATTGTGTTATATCAGCGGTATGTGGATGACATTTTGATTATTTGGAAAGGGCAAGTGTCTCAGTTTCAGGAGATGGTTAATAAGGCGAATTTAATGCACCCTACTATTAAATTCACATCAGAGATTTCTAACTTATCCATTAACTTCTTGGATGTAAAAATAACCAAAACTGGTGAGGGACTTTCGACAGAACTATTTCGAAAGGCCACTGATAGGAATAGTCTGTTACATTCTTCGAGTTTCCACAACCCGAAGTGTATTGCAGCTATACCTAAAGGACAGTTCTTACGTGCTAGAAGAATAGCGTCAGATGATTTTAAGTATTGGGATGCAGCTAACTCTCTCTCCAAAAGGTTTAAAGAAAAAGGCTATAACCCACGGAAACTTAATGAAATTGCTAGAGATGTGAGTTCCATCCCAAGAGATCAACTTCTTTCAACAAAAATTACTAAAAAATCAGACAATAAGAAAAATGGAAGGATTCCGTTTGTGAGTAAATATAGTAATCACAGTGACCAAATTGAAAAGGTAATTAAAAGATTCTGGCCTATTTTACAGCAAGATAAGATCCTGAAACATCACTGTAGCAACCCTCCCCTCTTCAGCTATAATAGAGGACAGACATTGAGAGACAAATTATGTCCCTCTGAACTACGAAAAGATCCAAATCCTACGTCGTGGTTACTAAAGAGTGCGAAGAAAGGTACCTTTCCCTGTATGGGATGTGTCTGTTGTTCGTCTGTGACTAAAGGAGACACAGTGTACCATCCCATCACTGGAAAGAAATACAAGTTGTACTCCTATGCCACTTGTGATACGGTGGGAGTGGTTTATCTTCTAAAATGCCCCTGCGGAATGGTGTACGTAGGTCAAACGTCTAGGCCAGTGAAAGAGCGTATTAAAGAGCATAAGGCTGATATTCGTAACTTTAAACCTAACACACAAACAGACACGTCAGTATCCCACCACTTTTATGACAAAGTACATAATCAGGCCCAACTAAAGTGGCAGGTATTGGAAGTGGTACGTAGACCCGAAAGAGGGGGGAGTCTAACCAAGGTACTACTCCAACAAGAAGCCAGGTGGATCAAAAAACTTAATAGTTTGAAACCAGAAGGTCTAAATGACTATTGGAGCGTGAGCAGTTTTCTGTAAACAACGTTGCTAGGATTGAATATATTGCAACATTTTATTTGAAACATTTTACTTGTAACAAATAGTTGCGACTATACATGATGAATTTAACACACTCTTCCTTTCTTCTAGATAACAGAAAAATTAATATTCTGAATAAATGGTTTTTGCAACACGACATAAGGGTAAGAGAATTTTCCCTTATATTTGCTGATGGTACAGCTATGTGGTTGCAATTTTTTGTATAATTAAGGGCAAGGTTACTCTAGGCAGGCTTTCACGAGGCAGTGCCAGGGTTGCAAGTGTATGTTTGTACCGTTTATCCTCTTTTCCCACTTTTTAGGTACAACGGTGGACTTTTAATTATGAACTTTTTTATTGTATATGAGGAGGATGGAGAGACACATGAAACGGGACTTGTTTTACACTTTTTTACATTTTGTATACTATTTATATATTTCTTCACTGGAAACATATTGTTCACTTAATTTGTTTTATGGACAGAACCTACAAGGTGGCTAGGCAAATAAAAATGGATCCCTCAGCAGTTGCCACCTGCATCATGAATGGAAGGGGAGGGTTTAATTGTTTAAATGTTCACAACTGTGTAGATTTTGTAACACTTGACAAAGAGCGCCAGCTCGAAACATGTAGTGGAATAAAAGAGCACCTGGAATTTTTGCAGTAATTCCTGCGTATGACCTGTTTCTTACTCATTTTTATATTTTGGCTTTTAAATAATGTAAACCAAATTTGATGTAATATAATGTTGCGGTTATTGGTTTATGGGGATGAAATGATGAGTTATTGTGTGTTGGATCTTTATTTTATTTATCTTTGTCTGTAAAGCACTTTGTAGCTATGAAAAGTGCTATATAAATAAACTTTTTTATTTACAAAGTTATTTATTGTAGAAGCACACTAACGTTTTGGCTGTTCTCCAGCCTTTCTCAAAGTTACAAAACAGAATATAATCCCTTATATACAAATGTAAGGGATTCTAAGGGAGTCTAATTACACTAAAATAAACTTAAAATTTTAATTTTCAATGTGATCCTTGATAAATCTGCCCCTAAGTATAATAAATGTGTAATGTTTACATGTATTTGATTATCCACAAGCATCCACCTAAAATTAAAGTAGGGAATGTGGCAATATTCTTTGTAGCGCTGAGCCCCAAGGTGATGGCACCCATGAGAGACCCCTACTTGCCCCCAACCCCCACTCATCCCCCCAGCATCCACCTGCACCCCCCTGCAACTTGTGCCCCCACAGTGAGACAGCAGTTCATAAGCTGAGGGGGGATTCAGTGTGCCATACCTACAGAAGGACCAACATTAGGCAGACAGAAGAATCTAAAACGCTGGCGGGATGGCACTCTGAGCACTTCATTTTCGGAAGCAAATTAAGCACTCCTAGTGCCATCCCGCCGGCGAATTAGATTCCAGCCGGCAGGGAGGCAGTTTGGGGAGATTAGTCGCCCGAACAAAAAGCTATTTGTGGCTGGGTGACTAAGCTCCCCCAGTAGATTTGTGTGCCCCTGCCCTAAATGGGATGTGAAAGCAAAATTAAAATCCAATACGAATCTTTGCACAGTTGCCGACTGCTCTACAGTTTAACAAACAAAGTTGTGTTAGTTCTGCACAGCTGAGAAGGGAAGTAAGGTGTGGGGGGGTTGCCCCTGCTGTATGAAAGTATAATTGTTTCCCTGCAGAGCAGTTAGGGACCGTCAGAAGTTTCCTATCCACAGTAGTCAGAGCAAGTAAATAAAGGGGGATATTCACTGCATACAGTCAGGTTTCTTATAAAAACAGTAAACATTTTTTAATTAAATTAAATATACTGGAAATAGATTTCTTTTTCATTAAAGAAAGTAAAAATGGGATTTTATTTTTTCCCTTTAAGAAAACTAGCTCCTGTGTCTCTTAGCAACTTACACATTACAAAGTAGACGTTTTCATCTGCACATTTAACCCAGCCCATGGATCCCCAGTAGCACATACCGTACAAGAACAAGTAGGTTGTCTGTTAGCAGTAAATTGCACTAAAGCGTCCCACCAGGATGCCAATTATACACTGACCCAGTCTAGTCATCTTGTCAAAGCTTCCAAAAACACAATACCCAGAGCCAAATGTAACCCAAAAGTACAGCGCAGCGGAGCTCACGGGCATCATCCTAACCACTTCGGGAATCTTCTGGTCCCTTCGGCAATTTCCATGGCTATCGGCGCATGCACAGTTTTTCGGGACCGGAAAATTCCTACGTATTCGCCGATACGCTGCTTACTGACTAAAGACTCCTGAAGCAGTGAAGATGTCGCCTGTGAGCTCTGCTGCGCTGACTCTGCATTGAGGGGTAATTAAAGATTGTAGGGTAGGGTTTTTCATTAGTTTGGGGGTTTAGTTCTCCTTTTAATCATCCATGCTATGTATTACTATTATGGTTACTATTATGGTTAGTTTGAATAGCAGACTAGTAGACTGCAATAATCTATAGTATACTGTATCTACTATTATGATTTCCATCAGCCTGTGTGTACAGTTGGAGGAGTGGACAGGGCTATAAACAAAATGAAGATCACTTCCACATTTTATAATTCAAGTGACAATTTGGGCAGCTATTTGCCTGAAGGTCTTGAATGAACAGATTTACAGTCCAGGGTAAATGCAGTAAGATATTGTGTGGAAGTGCTTTTAAATTTTAGCTCTTTCTCCATTCAGAGTATGTGCATTTTATATGTGAATTATCAGTCATCAGAAAGCAATGTTCCAGGTTTCTAATTGCATGTGACCATCGTGGAGTTTTTACCAAAGAAGGTATATAGGCACTCCTTCAGATAGAGAATTTACAAGCTTTGTCGTCCTAAACATTTCAACAGACTATTTGGCACAGTGTAATAATTATAATTCTTGCACAGAACTGGCAGCAGAACACATTCATCAACCAATAAGATTCCTTTCCCTGGTCGAGTAAAAATATTTATAGTTGGCACACAGATTGAACTCTGCGTCGCTTTATGCAGTGTTTATACATCATTTGTCAAGTATTGTGATAAATATAGAGCGATAATGTAAAAAAGATAAAAACATTATGCCCTCTCTCACTATATACAATTATAGAGAATTGGAATTTAAAGGTGAACTTAACTTAAAACATGCAGAAAACGGAACTGTATTATTGGACTGCATCCAAAACTGTGTAAACCATGCTAGGAATTTCTTGTTACACTGCATATCCACAGATGTGTTTGTATAATTCTCTCATTTCTAACTGTATGAACACTGACCCAGGTCTGGGCTCCCATAACAACTCATTTGGCAAGTCAGATGTTAACGCATTTTGGAAAGGGGTTTTCTCCATGCCACACATGATTTACAGCAACAACTGACCTACCCTCCTTCTAGAACTACAAAGCCTACCTCCGATCTACATTGGATTATTGTGTACCCAAACAGCTTTATTTGTTACTAAATGGACATCACATTTACTATGTGTGGACAAAAAAAACCTAAAACACATAACTACAGTATATTACTGTCAAGTGGACTCAATTTTCACCTAATGCAAGCATGTCTAGATGAAGATAAAATGGTGAAAGACTACAGATATTATTTTTCTAGTGCACACACATCCAGGTTTAAAGGAGAAGGAAAGGTTAAAATTTAGTAAGCCTTATCAGAAAGGTCTATATAAATATACCAGTAAACCTTCAAAGTAATGCTGCTCTGAGTCCTCTGTCAAAAGAAACACAGCATTTCTTTCCTTCTATTGTGTACAGAAGGATTTCTGTATCAGACTTCCTGTTTTCAGCTTAAACCTCCAGGGCTAGGGATTGAGCATGCTCAGTTTGCTCCTCTCTCCCTCTTCCCCTCAATTTTCCCCCCTCCCTGCTGTAATCTGAGCCCAGAACTATGAATGAGCAGGGAGAGACTCAGGCAGGATGTGATGTCACAACAAGCTAATTTGGCAGCTGCTAGCCAAAACAAACAGAGGGAGCTTCTACAGCTGTTTACTCAGGTATGGTAAAGTATTCTACAGAATAAATATAGTTGTATAGCTTGCACTATTGTGGCTAATCTCTTGCCAACAAACTGCTTCGGTAGCTTTCCTTCTCCTTTAAATGATGTATATAACTGATTATTTGTTTTGCCGTTTATATATTGGCATAAATAGCACATGAGCCCACTGTATAGTTAATGTTCCATGTTAGAACATGTATGGGGGAAGCTGGTTACCTAAAAAAAATTTTTTAAGGACCTTTGCAGGCTATCACTATGAAAAAAGCAAAAGACGCCAGCGTTTTTTGGACTTAGCAGCTTTTTCCACTAAAAATGTGATGCAAGTAACAGATGATTGAGGAAGACCTATGCACTCCAGTGCACTTCGCCTGGTCTGAGGTGGCAAAGGCAAGGCTGACGAAAGAGATAATGTTCAGTAAAATCTGCATTTCATTGAATTTGCGGAGTAACATCCACTAGCCACGATCGAACGATTAAATCCTTCAAATGAACGATTCGAAGGATTTTAATCCATTGATCAAGCGAAATTCCTTCGATCAAAAAAACCTTAGAAAGCCTATGGGGACCTTCCCCATAGGCTAACATTGAGGTTCGGTAGGTTTTACTTGGCGAAGTAGGGGGTCAAAGTTTTTTTTTTAAATAGACAGTCCTTCGACTATCGAGTGGTCGAATAGTCGAACGATTTTCAGTTCGAACCGTTCGATTCGAAGTCGAAGGTCGAAGTAGCCCAAAAGAAATTCTGATGTACTTATCTCATGTACAGTATGTGACTTGTGTCACATACTATGAAAGAGAGGTGGCTGGATCTTATTAATGCATGAGTTGAAACCCAGTGTAAAGGAAAAAGTTGTGGTTGGAATTAATGGTAAGGCTAAGGCTGTATGGGTCACACTTTTCACAGATTTTGGAGTGACAGGTAAGTTCAGTGTAGGATCATGCTACAGACCCTTTAAGTAAATGGAGAAGAAGAGCAACATCTTATTTTAAAAAAGGCTGCATGTTTGAAGTAAGTTATATTTATGGGGGATATTTATTACCCAGCATATTCAATGGAAGCAAATGTATACATTTGGTGCATAAAGATGTCATGTCACCAGTTGTTAGACACCAGACATTATGGTAAACTGGATCTAGTAATCTCTAACAATTCGGAACAAATTCAACTTTTGTTTAATGTGACTTGCAAAAAGTAAACATGCACTGGGTAAACAAAAACACTAAATTCCAGAAAAGGCAAATTTAGGTACCAGAGATCATTAATTCAAAACATTCGTACCTTAGATTGTCAGCTAATAATTTGGAGCAGAAATGGGTTTCCTTTGAAAACTTATCAAACCATTACCATTCTAAATGATTTCTCTATTTGAGTCAATGGCTATCTAGATACTTTGACGAATGAGGAGGAAGTAGGCATTGGGGAACAGTTAGGATCAGCAACACTGGAAAGGCTGGTACAATGGACAGGCAAAATATGCAGGGTCTAGTACTGGAAGACAAAGCAGGTAAAAGTCCAATAGTGTAGTAACCGGGGTATTATACAGAGTTCGTCAAGTAAGTTTAGGTACAGGTTAGAGAAGGAAAAGTTACAAAACAGGCTAAAAATTATCAACAGATATTTAATTCAGAACAAACTCCATCAGGAGAAGACAAAGATACCTTATCATTAGATGATGCATTGGCATCTAGAGGTGCTTTGAATATTATATTTTTACACTTGTGAACCAGAAGTGGACTCCCTTTATGTACATTTTGTGTACAGATACTTTGCTTTCAACGAATATTTAAATAATTAAAAAAAATATGCAGGCTATAATTAAAAAAAATATGAAGGCTACTTGTAGTGCACTAAAGGGACACTATTGAGAAAAGTTCAGAGAGAGGGACAAAGTTGATAAATAGTATGGAAGGTCCCAGGTACTGTATAAAAAAGGTTGGCCAAGTTGGGACAACATATAATATAATCAATATGTATAAATAAATAAAGGAAAGCCTTATAATAAATTATGTTAAGACTTTATCACCAGTAGATCCTTTCAGAGAACTCAACAGTATTGCTTGAAGTTAGAAAAATAGAAGGTTCCATGTTATAGTTCACATACTGTAGAGTTTTTACAGTCAGAGCTGTGAAGCTGTGAAGTACTATATTCAGAAGTTTAGGGTTTCTGACACTGGTTCCTTCAGGTAACTTTTTGGTCAAATGTTACAACAAAAAGCAATTACTAAAAAATATTAACCTTGACCTTACATACTATTTATTTCTACCATAAATTGAAATTGTTTTTTTTCATTTAAAGTTTGTATCTGTTCATCCAGCACCAACAAATAACCTGCTTTATATAAGAGAGATGTCATTCTATAGATCTGTAGAGTGACATGAATGGTACTTGACTGCTCTTCATTGTGTTCTACTCAGTGTACAGGTATGGGACCTGTTATCCAGAATGCTTGGGACCTGGGGTTTTCCGGATAATGGATCTTTCCATAATTTGGGTCTTCATGCCTTAAGTCTACTAGAAATTCATTTAAACATTAAATAAACCCAATAGGCTGGGTTTGCTTCCAATAAGGATTAATTATATCTTACTTGGGATCAAGTACAAGCTACTGTTTTATTATTACAGTGAAAAAGAAAATCATTTTTAAAAATTTGGATTATTTGGATAAAATGGAGTCTATGGGAGGCAGCCATTCCGTAATTTGGAGCTTTCTGGATATCGGGTTTCCGGATAAGGGATCCTATACCTGTAATAACTCACCCTGGTAGTCTAGTAGAAGTGCGACGCATCCGTCTCCTTAGGCGCCATCTCTGTGAAAGAACATACCGTATATACTCAAATATAAGCCGACCCTAGTATAAGCCTAGGTACCTATCTTTAACTACAAAAACGTATTGACTCGAGTATAAGCCTAGACACAACTAAGACCGTTAAGACAAGCAAAACGGTACCTTCAGCACTAGGCTGCCAGTTGGTGCCTGAGGCTCAACAAAGACTGACAGGCAGGCATTTTACTTATTTACAAAGGTATTACAGGTTATGATACAGCATCGACCAAACCTATCCCTTTGTAATCGGATTGTAGGTCTACTACACACCTATCATGATCCAGTTGCTTCTTTCTCATCATGACCTGAGAAATCCCAAAGCATGAGCTAGTTCAACTACAACGTTCAATATATAGCACGGCAGGTGAGTTGCAGATCAACAACAGCTGGAGAAGCATTTCAATCTCCCCGGTAAAAGGGCAGGGGTACAGTGCTCCCAATTTTCAAGTTATACACAGCCCCCTGTCTCCCAGCAGCGCACATTCCGCCAAAGCGACCCCCCCAGCGATCACCTGGACTTCTTTGCAAAGTTGATGGTGACAGAGAATTGCCAAATGAAATGCGTTACAGTGTGCATTGTCCCACTGCCATGTGCTCCAGCGCAATTATACCCCGGCCATCTACTACATCCATGCAAACGTCTGACAAGAAAACACAAAGCAATCGGCCCGACTTTGCACAGGTCCAATAAAGTCGGCTCTTCAAGTCGCCGCGGCTTAAGTGTTAACAAAGTGCAGAGCGTTGTGCAGCAGCCCCTATTCCCTCGCACAATTGTTATAGCGGCGCTAGCAGCAGACACTGGGACTACAGGAAGCTGTGTGCCAGGAAACCAATGTACCGTCCATTGACGTCAGAGCAGCAGGAGGCCTCCTGGGTGGGCCCTTTATTCCTTCTCTCTTTTTTCACAGCTCGCTTGCCAAATGGGTTGCCTTTGACAGCCAGAGCCAGCTCTGATGTCAGTAGCCCTGTGCACAAGCTGTCAGTGAAGGCTAGCACAGGGTACATCCGCGTGTGTGTGTCTGAGGCAGACTGTTATGTTAGCACACGGCACTGCTAGTTATAAAAGAGTAACCCCAGCTTGCTGCTGCTGCTGCACGGCGAATCACTGTGAGTTCATAGAGAGAGCCACGAGAAGTATGCTAACAGTAGCAGAAGGGGATGCACTTTATTTATGCGTGCTCATGTTCCTTATTCGGATTAACCAATATAATAATTAGTTCCGCTAAATAGTCGCTCAAAAACTTTGTTTATACAGTATGTTGTTTCCGGGACTTGGTTCTCCTGGAGGAACAGCGCAGGGGTGCAGAGGCACGGGACTCCTGTCAGTAGCCCGGCCACTCGTATACTGACTCGAGTATAAGCCGAGGTAGACTTTTTCAGCACATTTTGGATGCTGAAACGCTCAGCTTATACTCGAGTATATACGGTATTCTTTCAAGAATATTTAAATGGCTCTCTGTGTTAAAATAATTGCCCAGCGTAAAGGTCAATTTACATAGTTCCTGGGTGTTATTTTTAAGTGATTTCTGTTCTGTTTTTGACCCTGCATGTCCCTAATCTCGTCCAGTCCACTGCCGGCCCTGATTTTGCCTGTCCTTTGACTATTCTTCTGGATTCTGATTTTGTACTGCGTCTT
Organism: Xenopus petersii; assembly: GCA_038501925.1. Taxonomy (NCBI): domain Eukaryota; kingdom Metazoa; phylum Chordata; class Amphibia; order Anura; family Pipidae; genus Xenopus; species Xenopus petersii. The sequence goes on from JBCGBM010000370.1 coordinate 20,129, forward strand.
GGTGTTTGACCCAGCTTGTGGGAGTTTGCTCTGGGTTTGGGACTCATTTTGTAACATTCAGCTTATTTATTATCTAGATAGATCTGATGGAAAAGGGAAGGGTCTTGTGGGGGTTTTGTAGGTTGTGGGTATGTTTGGGAGTAAAAGACTATGGCCTAGATGAATTAGGGAATGGTCAAGTGTATGTTATAAAAATAAATTAAATTTTTCATAAACTTGGGCTTCATTTCTTTGCACAGATTGTTGTCTAAATAAAGTCTATGGATATTCACACATATTCACAAACTTTTCCCCAAAGCCCTATCTGAATAAGTACAGGTCTTTTAAATACAAATATCATACCTTCTAAATAGGGTAAATGTACCCTATTACAGGAACACTAAGCATTGTAGTACAGGTATAGGATCTGTTGTTGCCAGAATGCTTAGGATATGGGGTTTTCCGGGTAAGAATTGTTTACAAAATTTGGATCATACCTTAATTCTGCTAAAAAATCATTTAAACATTAAATAAACCTAATAGGAATGTTTTGCCACAAAAAAATGGATTTGTGCATCTTATTCGGCATCAAATACAAGGTACTGTTTTATTACCACAGACAAAATTAAAAATTAGAATTTTTTTGCGTATAATGGAGTATAAGGGAGATGGCCACCTTATAATTTGGAGCTTTCTAGATAACGAGTTTTCGGTTAAGAAAACCCATACCTGTATAAAAAATGATATCAATGAATAGTTATTTTAACTTTGTCTTGAACACAATTTTTTTTCATACTTATGGCATTTATATTTCAAATAAAAAATATATGTATAGGATGATCAGCTGCAGTGACACAATCATATTAAAGAAATACCTACACATTATTAATTACCATCAGTATATCATCTCCACATTCTGATTCCCTAAGGATGACATGTTGTTTCAAAAATCCCTTTTTTGTCAGTTTTAGGCCCAACTCTCTACTTGTCATGTTGAAAAATTAGCACTTGAAAAAATAGTGTACCTCCTAGGAAATCAGGTTCTGGGAATAACATTCCAATGGATTTGAAAACATGTACAGTAAATATTCCTTTAAAATAATTTTCAGTATTATTGTTATGTACAATCCAGTAATGTATTTGTCATTTTTGCCATACAAAGAAAATAATCTATATGCCCCATGACCAATATTACTTAGCAGTTTTTGTTCCAATTATGTTTTAATTTTAAGAGAATGTAAACAATAGTTTGTGTAACTGTTCTTGTGCTCATTTCCAAACCTGCAATTCTGCTGCAAGATATTACATTGTGTTTTATGACTCCAAATTCAAATATTTATTTTTTCTCTGAAACTCCGTTACATCTTTTGAAACTGTCTTTTGAGTGCTTCCGTGAAACCACTTGGCCAGTATGTGCTAATGTGGAAAATAATCGTCATTTCGTTGTGATTCATCTGAGACTCATCAGTTAAAAGTTTTGCTTTTCTGGGCCTGTAACACTGATGCTATGAGGCTACTTAAATACATATGGCAATTTGTCTTCTGAGAGACAGGTGTGCTCCAAAAAATGCCTTTGCCTTTGTTTGAAAGGAAGTATGAACTGTTATGATGAAGGATGGGTTGGGGAGATGTAAGCTGTCTTCTACATCTTTACTCATTGAGTTCTGCTTGAAACTGACAAGAGCATCTCCCTGTGCTGCCAAAGAACAGCCAGAAGCGGTAAAGTATGATACATTGTTGGCAATGGCATTAGGTTTTGGAACCTGCTTGGCATTAAGTGTGCATGAAGACTGAACATTGTGAAAGATTAATAAAAAAAAAGATATTTTCCATGCACTGAAGAAAACATGAAAACATTGAACAAGGTTAGGCAGCTAATCGCCAAGAAGCATTTACTGGTCGCATGTTATAAAGCAAACATCTCATTAGTTGGGGAGGAGTAACTGGATATGGTTCAATACTTGCAGCATTTATTACTCCCATTTGGGGGAATAAGGGAATACATGATTATTGCACTTTATAGGATTAGAGTTAAATAGAATTATAAAACCCATCTGTAAAAATTCTCAGGAGAGCTACAGTAGGTTTGGTATTAAAAAGAAAATCATCTATGAATGAAATATCTTAGGCCAGGGATCCCCAACCTTTTGAACCCATGAGCATCATTCAGAAGTAAAAGAAGTAACTGGATATGGTTCAATACTTGCAGCTTTTATTACTCCCATTTGGGGGAATAAGGATATACATGATTATTGCAGGACACTTTATAGGATTAGAGATAAATAGAATTATAAAACCCACCTGTAAAAGTTCTCAGGAGAGCTACAGTAGTCTTGGTATTAAAAAAAAAATCATCCATGAATGAAATATCTTAGACGATGCATTGAATGCAGAGTTCAGTCAAAATCCAGAATTTTTTTCTTTCAATGATCTTGGATTTAGCTTAAAGTGTATGATATTAATATATATATCATGATATACAGTATTTGTGCACTGAAGCAGGAATCTGCACGTCACAAGCCTTATAGTGGAGACAGCAAAGTTTTTATTTGGAGACTATATTAATGGATATTTTAATATCACATTTGACCTTAGAAACGGTATTTTGTTTCTCAAATGTTTAACATCCATGTAACAGAAATTGTAGTAATACGTAAACTTGAAGAAAATGTGTAGTTTTGTAAATAACAAATGTATGCCAATTAATATCTCCCCCTAATTTGGTAGATTTGAATGACAAAATTGCTGGTTATTACTAGTGATGAGCGAATAAATTTGCCAGGCATGGATTAGCGGCGAAAGTCCACATTACACTGTCTGCAAATATTTTCACGAAACTGAGACTTTGTTTATGCCATTAGCCAAAAGGTTTCATTTGCTAAATAGTGTGTGAGATAAGGATTTTGATGGAAGGACTTTCTATATATTGTTATAAATATTATTCTTTCTTTTTATTTTTCATGTACAGAATGACTATGGACAGAAGATACATCAGAATAAAGACTTAATCAGAATAAAGTCTTATCTGGATTCCTATCTGGAATGTCATCTTTGCACTTGTTCTTATGTGCTTCATTTCTGCATCAGTTAAATATTAGAATTTAACATGTTTGTTTATATCTGTTAAATGAGCTTTATATTTTGTAGTCAGATTTTTTTTGTTTTAGCTTAACCTCAGATTGGGAGACACCGGGGCATATTTATCAAGGGTCGAATTTAGAGTTTATGGGAGTTTTTCACTCCACTTTTTATTTACTATTTTGTAGTGCAGTATACATACTATATGTACAGACGTTATCCACTTGGCTGAATTCAGTTAATCATTAATAAATGTGTGTCTGTTTTTATAAAACTAAAATATACTGTATACTCTTAGTCGCAGGATCCAATTCCCCTCAAGATAGTTCTCCATAATAATTTGCTCTACTTAACAGTTTACAAGGATGATTACATTACTACCTCATTGTGTGATATTAATACTGTGTGAACAGTCATTGTTTATATATCAGCTCACTACTAAAAGTGTGTGTATGTGATTTTACAAAGACTCACACTTTCTACAGACAGACAAAAGTAAATATTTTGTTCTTTTTTTTGTTGGAAAATTCTGACCTTTTATAACATTAAACAAGAGGGACATTCCGCTACCAAGCACGAGCATCTTAAAGAAACCTCAAGGAATCCTATTTTTTGGCTAGGAGAGTGTTGGACCTACTCCCTGAAACAAATAATTACAAGACTGCTATTTAAAGTTGCTGTTAATTCAGCCTAATCATTATAAATAGACTGATCTCTTTCCATATCCATTTTGCATTGCCAAAGAAAAGTTGTTTAGGTCACTAGGTTAGATACACATTTTGTAGCTTTGGATGTGATACAAAGAGGGATTATGATCAGGGTATCAGCACCTACTATGGTACCCATTTTGGATTTGCTAGAAATCTGGTTGCACTGCAGTGGTTTGGTTGTTCAGGCATGCTGTGGGAATAACACCTTCTAACAGTGGACAGGTGATCAAATGCTGTCAGTGTTCTTTATACTTTAGTATTGCATGCTGACGGAAAAGATCTGAGTAGGATGATGCATGATGTAGGCAGGTTAGTGCACATGCAAAAATCATTGGTAGATTACTTTGGCAATACGCAGATAGAGGGGAAATTATTGAGTATAGAAGGAAGGCTGTTAACAAGCAGGTGGCCAGGTCAGTACAAGTTGGAGGAGTACATTTTAGTGTATGGAGTGCACTTAAATGCATTGTTCACCTTTGAATTAACGTTTAGTATGATGCAGACAATTTGCAATTGGTTTTAATTTTTTATTATTTGTGGTTTTTGAATTATTTAGCTTTTTATTCAATAGCTGTCCAGTTTGCAATTTCAGCAATATGGTTGCCAGGGTCCAAATTACCCTAGGAACACGCACTGATTTGAATAAGAGACTGGAATATGAACAGGAGAGGGCCTGAACATAAAGAGTCATAAAAGGTAGTAATAGCAAAAAATTTGTAACCTTATGGCGCATTTGTTTTTAGATGGTGACCCTCCCATTTCAAAGCTGAAAAGTCAGAATAAGCAAATAATTAAAAAAACTATAAAAAAAATAAATAATGAAGATCAATTGAAAAGCTGCTTAGCATTGGCCATTCTATAACATACTAAAGTTAACGTAAAGTTGAACATCCCTATTAAATGATGTCAGAACTATGTTTCTTTTGGGGATTCAGGAAGAGGGTATTAACCAATGTTGGGACTATGGCCCAGGTTTATAGCTGACGGTTAGATGTCAAAGCCCTCCATGGGTCTGGGTCTTGAGAGATGGCTCATTTGGTTGTGTCACTTCAATGTGCCTGAAGTTCAGGCCAAAAAGAGAGTTATATGTTTGTACAGTTTGTTAATAAAGATGTGTCGTGTCCTTTCAATCCCATACTGAATTTGTTATGGGGCTCCCATAGAAGTAGAAGGTCAAAGGGGGAGGGAGCCATGACGGGGATAGGAGGTAATGGAAGAGTCAGTTTGCCAAATGTTGTTAAAGGAGAAAGAAAAGCATATTTAATTGGGGATACCAAATGTTAGGCTCCCCCAAGTGATTATAGAAAACTGCACCGGTCCAGGGGTTATTCCAGCGAGCACCACAGATCGATCAGCTACCTTCATCTTCTATCTTCAAATTTCCTGGGGCAGACACATGCACAGTAGAATGAAATAGTCAACTTCTTTGTTAGATTTGACTTTTCACTCTACCGCACATGCGCAGCCGTGAGAAGAAGCCGATCACTACAAGTTGCTCGCTGGAGGAACTCCGGGCAGGTGCAATTTTCTGATGACAGGAGCACTGGCCAGGGGTGTAAGGTAAGTATAGACAATCACTTGGGGGTGCCTAACTTTTGGCACCCCCAAGTAAAGAGCGGATTTCCTTCTCCATTAAGGATGGGGCATAGAGCAGACACAAAGTTGAAGTCAGACAGTGCATTATAGAGCAGCATCCTGCCCATGTGCCAATGTTATTTTGTTTTGTAGGTTATAAGTGGGGTAGAACTTCTGTCTTGTGTTCTAATACTGTCACATACTGGATGTGTTATTAGTTATGGAGTACTTTCGATGGTTATGCATGCTGCAAGTCAGATATTCAGTATTTGTTAAAATTTTACCCAATCCCATTTGCCAAACACTGCACCAGTCAGGTACCAGTCTTTTACCACAACCTTGTAGACATGCCCACATCTATGGTACTGATGGTACCTGCAAAGAAGAATGCAAAACGACAACATTCTATGTTAAATGTTTATTTTTATACCTCTAAATCTATTTCAGTGGCTAGGTATAGGTGCATTTATCTTAGGTTCCAGCTCAAAAAATGTGCAAGAGGTGTAAATGTTATTTTTATACATTCCTGTTTAACAATGCAGAGGCGAATCACATCAACAAATTGAGACTGAGAATAAAGAATGAATCTGCGTATTCTGAAAACGTGAGAAGGAACTCCAAAAATATTGCTTTTGTTAGCCTAAATAGTCTAAATAGACGTAAATAGAAAGCGTCTTTAACCAAAGCCCAAATACAAAGCTCCTATAATTGCTTCAATGTGCTTTTTAAAATTCTAATAAAAAAGGAACACTTCTGATTTTACAATAGAGCTTCTAAATTAAGTGCTGTTCTAGGAGCCTAGAGGCAGATTAGGTGGATCTTCTTTAGTCTCTTTTAATGTATTCTTTTTTTTCACGTTTTCCAAGATCAAAAGGGAAGGGGAACAGAAAGCAAGTGGAGGGAGTAGGTAGGGATTCAGGCAAAAAATAGGGGGCAGATTTATCAAGGGTCGAATTTAAATTTTTAACATCAAATTTCGAGTTTATTTTAGTGTAATTTGATTAGGGAATAGTCCAAACTGAGTTTTTTAAAAAATGGAAATTAGAATTTTGAAATTTATCATTTAGGGGCCGATTCACGAAATTCGAGTGAAGGGTTCGAATGAAAAAAAATTCGAATTTCGAAGTTTTTTTGGGCTACTTCGACCATCGAATGGACTACTTCGACCTTCGACTACGAAAATCAAACGATTCGAACTAAAAATCGTTCGACTATTCGACCATTCGACCATTTGATAGTCGAAGTACTGTCCCTTTAAGAAAAACTTCGACCCCCTACTTCGGCAGCTAAAAGCTACCGAAGTTAATGTTAGCCTATGGGGAAGGTCCCCATATGCTTGCCTGGGATTTTTTGATCGAAGGATTTTCCTTCGATCGTTGGATTAAAATCCTTTGAATCGTTCGATTCGAAGGATTTAATCGTTCGATCGAATGAAAAATCCTTCGATCGATCGATCGCAGGATTTGTGCAAAATCGTTCGACTTCGATATTCGAAGTCGAACGATTTTAGTTCCTAGTCGAATATCGAGGGTTAATTAACCCTCGATATTCGACCCTTCGTGAATCGGCCCCTTACTGTCCCTTTAAGAATTTGAATTTGACTTTTCGCTATCTAAAATCTGCCGAATTGCCATTTAGCCTATGGGGGACCTCCTACAATCAATTTGGAGTAGTTTGTGGACTTTTGAAAAAAAAAAAATTTTTTGGTGAAAAAATTAGAATATAATTCGATTCGAGTTTGCAGCTCGATCCTATTCACCCAAGTAATTCAATCTTTTTAATGAATTTTGATTGAACTTTTTTTTTTAGAATTTCAAGTTTATGGGAGTTGATGGAATTTTTTAGCAGAGATGCACTGAATCCACTATTTTGGATTCGGCAGAACCCCCGAATCCTTCGTGAAAGATTTGGCCGAATACCGAAAAGAATCTGAATCCTAGTTTGCATATCCAAATTAGGGATGGGGACGGGAAAACATTCTTTACTTCCTTGTTTTGTGACAAAAAGTCATGCGATTTCCCTCCCCATCCCTAATTTGCATATGCAAATTAGGATTCAGTTCGGCCGGGCAGAAGGATTCGGCTGAATCCTGCTGTAAAAGGCCGAATCCTGGCTGAATCCCTAGTTTTTAGAAACTTCCATAAACTTGAAATTCGACCCTTGATAAATCTGCCCCTAGGTGGCATGAAACACAGTGTAGTTTACAGTATATAAGTATTGCATTAAAATATAAACAGAGAGATACCAATTTTACTGTTTGTTTCAGGTTTGAGCTCAAGCATTTGTATCTTTTTTGCTGAGATAAAGAGTTTTACTATTCAAAATTTACAATTTTTATTAACCTGTACATCAACTCACCAGCTTTTGGATGCTACATTTTTATATTTATTACTTTATATTTTTTATATAAATGTTGATAATTCGAGATACAGGACCTCTTTAAGAAGCTGAATTTGAATGCTGATAAATGGATCTGTATATGGATCGCTCTGCATCTCATGTTGGTTAAGAGGAAATCCCATGCTTCCAAATGATACCAGACAATTATGAGAAATTGTTTCCAGTGGGAGGGGCTGGCTTATCACACACTCCTCTGGCCCATTTATTGCATCTTAACAGGTTGTGCTTTCAATTCTGCTTGTTTTATGGTAAAACAAATAAAATATTTGAAACAGATAGAAGTCAATGGCAGATGCCCATGAAATCAGGGCCGGATTTTGCAGAATTTCAGGGTCGGCCTGCCACATCAATACATGCGGGAGATTCAAAAAGGTTTCCAGTGCAGTTCTACATGTGCACGGGCACACTCACAGGAAGTGTATGGGTAGGGGACGTAGAGGGGAAGGGGAGGAGACATGGAGGAGATGGAGAGGGGACGGGGAGGAGAAGGAGATGGAACGGGGAGGAGAAAGAGGCGAGTCAGGGAGGACAAAGATATGGGAAAGGTGACAGGTAGGAGAAGGAGACGGGGACAGGAAGGAGAAAGAGACAGGGAAGGGGACAAGGAGGGGAAGGGGAGTAGGAGACAGGGAAGGGGAGGAGAAGTAGAAGGGGGACGAGAAGCAGACTGGGGGGGGCAAGTGGAGCCAGCCTAGGGGCACCTGGATAGTAAATCCGGTCCTGCCTGAAGTTGTTTCTTGACTCTGTTATCTGTGCTCGATAATCCATTAAAGCTGGGGTTTTCGTCCAATATTCCAAAAAAGGTCAAGTATTTTGGAGCATCAATTGTACGATATGAATTAACGCTTGATTTAGTCCCAGCATTTTGCTACTCCAATTGTTTATAGAAAAATGAGTTCAATTCGTGGACAAGTTTTGCATTAAAAACTGAGATTAATTAGAATTTTAGTAATAAACCCACCGCATTTATATCTGAACTCAGTATTTCTGTCTTCCCAAAATTTACAACTCTGATTTTCTTCTACATCAACTCACCAGCTTTTGGATGCTATATTTTTATATATTTTTTTATAACTTTATTTTTTTTTTATATAAATGTTGAAAATTTGAGCTTCAGGACTTCCTTAAAAAGCTGAATTTGACTGCTGATAAATGGATCTGTATATTAGGGATGCACCGAATCCACTATTTTTGATTCGGCCGAACCCCCGAATCCTTTGTGAAGGATTTGGCCGAATACCGAACCGAATCCGAACCCTAATTTGCATATGCAAATTAGGGGTGGGAAGGAGAAAACAATTTTACTTCCTTGTTTTGTGACCAAAAAGTCACATGATTTCCCGCCCCACCCCAAATTTGCATATGCAAATTAGGATTTAGATTTGTTCGGCCAGGCAGAAGGATTCAGCCGAATCCTGCTGAAAAAGGCCGAATCCTGGCCGAATCCCGAACCGAATCCTGGATTCTGTGCATCCCTACTGTATATGGATCCCTCCGCATCTCATGTCGCTTAAGAGGAGATCACATGCTTCTAAATGATACCAAACAGTTATGAGGAATTGTTTCTGGGGGGGAGGGGTGGCTGGCTTATCACATACTCCTCGGGGGCCCATTTATTAAACCTTTTTTTTCTGGTCAGGGTTTTTAGGGGGGAAACTCGTGTAGAGATTTATCATACCCCAAAGCTGCTAAATATCCAAAAAATCTTTAAAAAAATTAGTTTGATTTGTGGAAGGGAGTTTGGCCGACTTTTTCATAAAAAACTTAGATTAATTAGAGTGTTAGTAAATAACCCACCTCATGTATTTCTGAATCTAGATGCAAACCTTTTTTATTTCTTTATATTCTCTTTACCAGGTGGAAACCAAGGAAAACAGAAGATCCACCTTAGGTAGTCATATCGGGAGAAAGATCAGCTCATTTGGTGTTCTCACCAAGCATGCACAACTTATAGAACAGTAATCCCAAACCAGTGGCTCATGAGCAACATGTTGCTCACTAAGCCCTTGGATGTTGCTCTCAGTGGTTTCAAAGCAGGTGATTATTTTTGAATTCCTGACTTGGAGGCAAGTTTTAGTTAAATTAAAAACAGGTGTACTGTTAAACGGAGCCTCTAAGTAACTTTTCAATTGGTCTTCATTGTTTATTTATAATATTTTTTATTTGCCTATTTTTTCTGACTGTTTCAAGCTTTCAAATGGGAGTCAATAACCCCATCTTAAAAACAAAAGCTCTGTAAGGCTACAAAAGTATTGTTAATGTTACTTTTGATTACTCATCCTTTTATTCAGGTCTCTACTATTCATATTCCAGTCTCTTATTTATATCAAGGTATGGTTGCTAGAGTAATTTGCTACCAGTAACCAGATAGCTGAAATTGGAATCTGGAGAGCTGCTTATTAAAAATCGAAATATCTATATCACTCTCTACATCACACTTATGAGGTTATTTATCAAAGTCTGAATTTATCTCAATATTTTCTGCTAAAAACTCTGCTCGAATTTGCTCAGGTTTTTTCCGCTTATTTATTATTAAATTTTCCAAAAAATTTCCTTTGCGGGAAAAACTCAGGTTTTCACAATTTTCTCAAATTTTTTATCCGATTTTCACAACTCAAATTTTTGCTTGAAAACTCAGAAACATTTGGGGGCCGATTCACTAAATTCGAGTGAAGGATTCAAAGTAAAAAAACTTCGAATTTCGAAGTATTTTTTGGGCTACTTCGACCATCGAATTGGCTACTTCGACCTTCGACTACGACTACGACTTCGAATCGAAGGATTCAAACTAAAAATCGTTCGACTATTCTACCATTCGATAGTCAAAGTACTGTCTCTTTAAAAAAAACTTTGACCCCCTAGTTCGGCAGCTAAAAGCTACCGAAGTCAATGTTAGCCTATGGGGAAGGTCCCCATAGGCTTTCCTAAGTTTTTTTGATCGAAGGATATTCCTTCGATCATTGGATTAAAATCCTTTGAATCGTTCAATTCGAAGGATTTAATCGTTCGATTGAAGGAATAATACTTCGATTGTACGATCGCAGAATTTGCGCTAAATCCTTCGACTTTGATATTCGAAGTCGAAGGATTTCAATTCCTAGTCGAATATCGAGGGTTAATTAACCCTCGATATTCGACCCTTTATGAATCAGCCCTTTGGGGTATTTCATGAAATCCACAGCACATCAAAAAATCATTGGCACTTCTTCCATTCACTTATATGCAACCTCGACAGGTCTGAGATGCCGGGTTTTCTGATTCAGATTTTTTAAAAGTCTGATTTTATATAAGAAAAAAAATCACACATTTTTTGTGATTTTTGCATTTGGAGCTTAGTAAATAACCCCCTAAAAGTTTAAAGGTGAACACTCCCTTTAAGCATTGCAAAATTCTTTAACGAATGGAAAAATGTAATTAATTCCATTACGCTTAAAAAAAATCTAAACCTTTGGTGGAAATCAATATCTAAGTTAAGGTTGTCACCTGTGACCACAAACATAGAAAATCAAAACTTGTAGGTCCATATCTAGGGGATTTATAAGCACATAAAATATTAGGACTTTCTCTTACCAAAATTCCCATAAAGCCTATATTATTGCAGAAATGATCTTGAATCAGATTGTTGAGCTGTCAGTCCACATTATAATGGTTATTAGCCAGTGACAGTGATTTAATGAGGACTGATACAATTGCTTCTATATATTACTGCAGATCAGTAAAGCAGGTTTAATCTATAATGATAAACGCTTCTTCCCTGCAGACAGTGTTACGTATGAACACTCCTGATCCAGACAATTCAGTATGCAGTTGCGGTATTAATAGAAGGCAATACATATGACAAAGGAATTTCATTAAAATAATATATTAATTAGGAACTGTAAATGAATTGATTTAACAAATTCTTAAGTTATTAAAAACTGTGGTTTATAATGATGTTGTTTTTATCGAGTTCAATGCGAACAGCAAATGTCAGTGCTTATGCAGTTTATAGAGGTGTTGGTTGCATCACACTTAGGAAACTTTGTCAGTTATTTTAGTGGGCTGCTAAACGAGACAACTGTTGAAAAGTACCCTTACACATAGCACAGTTGCCTAGAAACTGTGATCACAGATTCAAGTAGAAATCCCTTTCTTTAGCAGCTGGTAAGAGAAGAGCTATATGTGAAAATTGTATTCTAGAAGTTAATACAGATGAAATGGATATAGTCAAGGCCTCCTAATTCAGCTTTGGGTTTTAGGCTCCTATATTATATTGGTATAGCAAGATATCTATAGTAATAAGTCAAATCAAATGGACTTGCTGTGTTTTTTTTCCTTGAAGACGTTTCACCAGTCATCCAACTGGCTTTCTCAATTCAGAATAACTTGTAAATCTTCCTTTGAGAATATATATCCTCTGGAATGTTGCTCCAATCAGCAAATTCTGTTTATCATAATCCACAATGATGTTATTAAGTTAGGTGTTGATTGTATTAGCGGGTCCAGAGTCTAGACCAGGAGAGCGCCTGGTTCAAAAGAGGCGTTAAAGAAGCCATTTGTGTTAAATCTGAAAAACCAAATCTGAATAGAGGCGGGGAGGGGGGGGTACGACATCCATTGTCTGCCACATACAATGCTGTTTTGGCACCTCTCCCTGGAAGGTTTAATAACACATTAAAGATCCAATTTTGCTAATACAATCAACACCTAGGGGCAGATTTACTAAATTCGAGTGAAGGGTTCGAATTAAAAAAACTTCGAATTTCGAAGTGTTTTTTGGGCTACTTCGACCATCAAATGGGCTACTTCGACCTTCGACTACGACTATCGAACGATTCGAACTACAAATCGTTCGACTATTCGACCATTCGATAGTCAAAGTACTGTCTCTTTAAAAAAAAAACTTCGACCCCCTAGTTCGGCAGATAAAAGCTACCGAACACAATGTTAGCCTATGGGGAAGGTCCCCATAGGCTTGCCCAAGTTTTTTTGATCTAAGGATTTTCATTCGATCGTTGGATTAAAATCCTTCGAAACGTTCGATTCGAAGGATTTAATCGTTCGATCGAATGAATAATCCTTCGATCGATCGATCGAATTTCCTGCGCTAAATCCTTCGACTTCGATATTCGAAGTCAAAGGATTTAAATTCCTAGTCGAATATCGAGGGTTAATTAACCCTCGATATTCGACCCTTCGTGAATCGGCCCCTTAATTTAATGACATCAATGTGGATTATGATAAACAGATTATGATGATTGGAGCAACATTCCAGAGGATATATATATATATATATATATATATTCTCGAAGGAAAATTTACAAGTTATTCTGAATTGGGAAAGCCAATTGGATGACCGGTGAAACGTCTTCAGGGAAAAAAAAAAACACAGCAAGTCCAGTTGATTTGACTTATTTATATAGATATACCATGACCTGGATGAATGAGAATCTTCACAGGTATCGAAAGATGTTCTAAAATATAGACATCTGATGGTAAGTTAGCGGCAACTCGGCTTTTTATACCCTTCCGTCTCGGACACGTGACTAGCGTTAACCAATCAAAATTTTTTCTTTTACAGAAGAACCGTTGGACATTCAAACTGACTTGGTAAGTATACAATTAACCCTTTCCTTTCCAGCCAACCTTCCCATGCCGGCTATTAAGTTTTAAGACAAACTTAAGCCGCACATGGGAATGGTATGCTATATTGCAGAAAAAACATATTTAACAAATTTTAATAATACACATAACAACTTTTAGGTTGGAGAAAGGCCGCAGCAGATTTTATTGACAAACTTCGAAACATATCAAATAATATCAATATCATTTTCAATTCTTTAGCCAGCACAATTACATCATTGAGCAGCCTATCCACAATAGTTCCGCCTTTAATGTTTCTTGGCCAGGAACTATTTAATACATAAATAAAATTTTCCTCCACGCCAATTCACTTTTAGTCAGAAAATGTGTAATTGGCACATTCCCATTTAAACATTGCTTTCTCAACCGCATTTTGCAAACCGACATTAAAAATATCGTTGCCAATGTAAGTAAGATGATTACCATCCCATCTGCGCAAGCCATCTCCACCTAATTCCAGCTCCTCATGTCGGTATGTCAACAAATTCAAGGATTTCATAAATTTACAAATCCCAAAATTCAATTTCTTTTTGCAACGTTCCAGCGCCTTCAAGTTAGGCTGCTGAATCCACTGCAGCCTAGAGATTATCTCTGACCAGACAATAATAGCATGAGGCAAATTAAAATGCAACATCACTAAATCTTTCTTTATCTGTCTGGTAAGATCTAAAATCTTTGTATTGCCCACATCATTACCTCCCAAATGAACAATTAAAATGTCTGGTCTTCCCCATTTGTGTAACATTAAAGAGAATAATTGCCAAATATCGTTCCAAAGCGCACCTCTCACACCCAGCCAATGAATTTTAACTTTGTTATCTGAAAAACCTAAATTGAGTCCATAACACCTCTGCAACGCACGCCTTTTGGCCCAATAAATGAAAGAGTGACCAACGATCCAAACGAGGAACTGTTTTGCACCTGAAATAAAGAATAAATTAACACTCGTCAATAAGATTTGGCCTAAGATAGGATTGATATCTCTTTGAATCCCAGCGCCCGAGCCTTTTGATAAAATCTTCGCCAAAACCCAATAAAGACGCCTGTGTAGCAGCCCCAATACGAAAAGAATGAGACTTATAAGCATTGTGTTCAATGTTTAATGCCTGTAAACAGCGTTTTAGAACTTGCTCCAGTTGAAATTTGGTAACTGGCGAGCCATCAATATGTATGAAAAAAGGGGCATCCACATTAGGTCTAATGGCAAGAAAACTCTCAAAAGCTCTGACAGGGCATAAGTTTAAACAATCAAAAGAACCTATCCATAGTAACGACCCTTTTCCCAACTGGTCAGTTTTAGATTTCCTAATCAAAACCCTCAACTTGCCCCCGATCAGAACAACATCGCTACAATGTAAACCTCCCGGTTTTGTTTTCGAAAAGCTAACTGCTTCACCCACCCTCAATGCCGCAAAAAACATTAAGAGAAAAATTAATTTGAACAAACTAGCCTCATATATCGATAAACATACTACGTCTAAAGCCATTAACAATTTGCTCAACAAATTCAAAGTTATTGGCTTCCTCTTGTCCGTTACACTTTTACGCATATGCCAACCTTTCACAAATTGTTTAACAACTGCCGCTTTCGTAAAGTCATATAAGCCAAAGAGTCTCAAAAAGAAGGAAATGCCGGCCAGCTGCTTTTTGACATATGCTACAGAATGTCGAGCTTCATTGTGCTCCAACATTAGCAAAAGTAGAAAATCTAAATCTCCACAGGCATTCCCTCTTTTTGCCTATTGATGTAACCAATTTTGCCAAGTATGTAAATAATCCTGCCAAGTTTTCTTAGCAAGCGACTGAGAAATAAATTCTTTCAACTTGTTGTTACAAAATTCCACAGATAATTCGGGCAATTGCAACTCTCCGGATCGATCTCTCCCGCCAGCTGACTGAATAGAGCGAGCTGAAAACGAGACAAAGCATCTGCCATTGAATTCTTACAACCAGGAACATGTTTCGCCTTTAACCATATGTTATGTTGGAAAGCTCTAAAAACTATTTGGCGTAATATATTAACAACTGGCGGAGATTTTGCCGATAAAGTATTTATTACTTGAACTACACCCATATTGTCACAATGCAAAATAATCCTTTTATTTGTGAGCAAATGCCCCCAAATTTCCAATGCCACCAATATTGGGAATAATTCAAGTAACACCAAATTTCTAATCAATTCTGTTTGACTCCAAAAATCGGGCCAAGCAGCATAGCACCAATGTTGTTTAAACACTACACCAAAACCTGTTGACGCTGCTGCATCCGAATAAAGATGCAATGCAGAGTTGTCAACAAAATTATCTTGCCAGCAGGTTCTACCATTAAAATGCTGTAAAAACTGCTGCCAAACGAGCAAATCCTCTTTGACTGCATTAGGGATACGAATATGCCAACTAGGGTTACTCACACCTATCGTCAATTGTATGAGCCTCTTGTTGAAAACCCTACCAATTGGGATTATCCTAGTCGCAAAATTTAAATGCCCTACCAGCGACTGAATATGCTTTAATGTAAGCTTCTTAGCCGCTAAAGCAGCCGAAAGCAAACTTTTCAATTTGACCAATTTAACTTCTGGTAATCTGAATTCCATGTTGTTAGAATCAATCTCGATCCCTAAAAACTGCAGTACCTGAACTGGTTTGACCGTCTTATCTAAAGCTATAGGTATCCCAAATTTCTTAGACAATAGCAAAAAGGTATTCAAAAGAATGTTGCCGGTGTCAGTACCAGTTGGTCCAACAAATAAAAAATCATCCAAATAATGCAAAATAAATTCGGAACCAGTTTCAAACTTAACTGACCACTCCAAAAAATTAGCAAATAGTTCAAAATAGTTGCACGAAACAGCACAGCCCATTGGTAAACACTTGTCATAGTAATAAAACCCGTCAAAATGGAAACCTAAAAGAAAGTAACAATCTGGATGAATGGGCAGTAATCTGAAAGCAGACTGAATATCACTTTTTGCCAATTGTGCTCCTTTACCACAAAGCCGCAGTAAATCCACTGCTTTGTCAAAAGAAGTGTATTCCACTGAACATAACTCGCGGGATATACCATCATTGACCGACAAACCAACAGGAAATGATAAATGATGAATTAACCTAAAAGAACCCGCTTCTTTTTTAGGGATTACTCCTAAAGGAGAAATTCTCATGTCAGGCAATGGAATGTCAACAAAAGGACCCGCTATTCTATTACAAGCCAATTCCTTAACCAATTTCTCCCGTACCACTTCCGGATATTTCTTGGTTGATTTCAAATTATCCACTACAACTGGGAACCATTTTGAATTATCCGAAGGAATTGTAAAGCCGTGCTTAAAACCCGATTCAATTATTGCTGCTTTCTGCTGACTTGGGTAAACCCTTAAGTAGGGCAACATTGCGAACAACTTCACTGGCGTTGTCGCTCTTTTGATGCTGTTCCTTTGGATTAACTTTTCCTGAATGGCTAAATCTTTTTGCGCAACGAAAAGCAGGGTGTCCTCCTGAACATAAAGAGCACTCATGCTTATATCGGCAACTATTTTGCCATTTGCAAAAATTTTCATTAAAGGACCAACAGGCATTTCTACCTGCAACAACCTTAGCCTGATTTTGAACTGTCTGAGGTTTTGGAGCTAACATCCCCATCCACAAATCTATATCTTTAGAGCCCCAAAGCATAGATTTATGAACTGCCATTTTTTGCCTAACTCTATCATCATATAAAAACCAAGCTACTCCACCATAGCTCCTGTATGCCTCCAGAATAATATCCAAATGCTTAAATAGACTAGCACCTAATTTAGGAAACTTGTCACATAAAATATTGGAGTAAATACAAAAAGCCTGCAACCAATTCGTAAATGTCCTGGCAACAGGCCTACGTCTTTCCTCCTCAGTGTCACCCTTGCGGTCAGTTTTCAAAAATTCCTTAACCGACGGCAAAAGTGACAGCATGTCTATATAATCACCTTTTGTGATTTTATCTCTAACATTAGCCGACAAGTGTAAGCCAAGTGGAGTAGTTTGACACACAAAAACATCTTTATAACTGTTCTCATTAACACCTGTGCTTATATGCGTAGCCGCCGCACCAGGCATATTAGAGTTAACTAAAGTCTGAAATATATTACCTAAATCTTGCAGCAGTCTAGCACCCTGCTCCACGTTGGCTTGCTGAAGCTCCTGATGGCCACCGACCTGTGATGGGAGGGAAGGAGGAACAGAGACTGCCTTAGCCCCGACAGGGAGGCTAGAAGTGTTAGGCGTCGCCATGGCAACGAGCCCAGCTCTGTGAACCCCAGAGCTACTTGCATCAGCGCTCTGGAGTCCTGAGGCAGCCTCCGTTACCATCCCGAAGTCGACCTCCTCCAGCAGCGACCTCTGCGGCGGCGAAGAAGCTGGCCATCCCAGGATGTTGCTTGCAGACCCGGCCGAAGAACTTGGCATGGCTTGACACGAAGTCCCTGGTTCCTGGCGGAGATCCGGCGGAGGAGCGTGGGATCCATCGATGCTGGTCGGAGTGCCGCGGGGTTGCCGCCGAAGTTCCCTATCAGGACCGCTGGGCAGCTTGCTTGAAGACGCTGGAGAGCGGTGAGTCTTGCTTGCAGAGGCGGAGGCGACCCTCTTCTTCTGAGCGGGATGCTTCCTGAATGAAGCTTTCTTAACCGGAGCCTTTCCTTTTCCTCTCTTTGTAGGCGGCGATCCAATTGGCTGATTCCTGGACCCGGAAGTATCCTCAGATTGACAGGCGGAGTTCTCGTCCGAATCACCCTGAAGTTCCTGCCGACATCCAGCGAAGATCCTCTTGACGTCTTCCGGACAAACCTGGACAGCATACCGACGATGCTCCTTCCTCACCGGTCTTTCGCCGACTGATGGTAAGTTAGCGGCAACTCGGCTTTTTATACCCTTCCGTCTCGGACACGTGACTAGCGTTAACCAATCAAAATTTTTTCTTTTACAGAAGAACCGTTGGACATTCAAACTGACTTGGTAAGTATACAATTAACCCTTTCCTTTCCAGCCAACCTTCCCATGCCGGCTATTAAGTTTTAAGACAAACTTAAGCCGCACATGAGGTCGCCAAATGAGTGGATCTCTACATGTATGGCCACCTTTAAAGCAGACCTGTCACCTTAAGAAGTAATTCCAAATCCTATTTTATGATGTTAGTCAAGCAAAATAAACTTCACCAACACTTTATAAATGATTTAAAGTTGGTTTCTTTTAGTCTTGGATTTCAAAATCATATGAAGCAGGCAGGTGCCATTTTGTGGACATTGTTATTAAGGCAAGCTTTTCATCATGCCAAACTCTTGTTTATGCACCAGAATGGGGCACTTGATGTAATTTCCTTGCACTGGCTAGCCAATTAGATGGTCAGGAGAAAAAGAGAATGTGAGGAGTGCAGTGACATCAATGAAGTGCAGAATGGAAAGTGAAACTAATTGCCTGCTCCGCCTCTGAGGGGCAGGCAATATATGATGGACAGATGAGATTTTTATAATAACCTGCCCCCGCAGTAAATAAAACATGTTACCAACCATGTATCCAGTGAGATCACTGCCGAATTGCAAAGTGCCTTTGGGTCACCCACGTACCTGTGTCTCCTCAATTAGCACATCACCAGTCTCTGGAGGGGGGGTCCCTGCTCATCCTTCGCAGCACTGCATCTCAACAGCCGTTTCGCCACAAGCATGGCTTTGTCAAGAGGCCAGAGATCCGGAAGTAGTATGGTATTTAAAGGTGGCATCACCTGACTCCAATGCCGGATGCAGTGATACTCTGTGCTGCAATTGTATCAAAACTCAAGGAAAAGTAAGATCCTGAATGTTTACTTCTGGTATGAATGTTCAAGTTTGTATAATGATGCAATATCAAGTAACGTTTAAAGATAGTGTCAATGTTTAGGCATAAACGTTTAATCCTCCTAATTTAATTAGGAAGAGACTAAACAATATATAAACCAGAAGTGAGAAAATGGCCCTAACATATAAATGGTATGGTGGTGAAAGAATAAATTCCATAACAACCATTTAAATCATAATCGATATTTCAATGTATATTAATAATCAAAATACACCCAAATTGGCAAGAATTTACCAGTAGGTGTAATATTTGTAACATAATGAAAAGATACAAAATAAAACCAATGATAAATAAAGAAGGAAAAAAGTGAAAAAAAATTAAAAAAATAAATAAATGAAAAAATAAAAAAAAAAAGTTGAAAAATTACAAAGGAATTGATTAAGAAACGAAGGAATGAAATCATGAAAAATGTAATACAGGAAATAAAAAAGTAAAAAGTCACAAATAAAAAATGGAAAGTCTAAATGACCTTCAAAACAACCCTCAAACTCTGATGTACCATGCAGATGTGGTTATTTTGAAGGTCATTTAGACTTTCCATTGTTTATTTGTGATTTTTCACTTTTTTTATTTCCTGTATAACATTTTTTCATGATTTCATTCCTTTGTTTCTTAATCAATTCCTTTGTACTTTTTCAACTTTTTATTTTATTTTTTCATTTATTTATTTTTTTCATTTTTTTCACTTTTTTTATTTATCATTGGTTTAATTTTGTATCTTTTCATTTTGTTACAAATATTACTCCATCTTAGGGCATATGGGCGGGGGGTTAAGTCCCAATTCTTGCATATATAATTTTAATTAGTCTGTTTTTGGACACCCCAACCCATTTAGTGCAATATCATTACCATTATTGTTTGTTGGTATCTATACCCCGCTTGAGAAATTTTGTTGTTAATCGTTATTAATTTATTTAATGCTTAAAGGGGTTTTTCACCTTTACATTAACTTTTAGGATGATGTAGAGAGTGACATTCTGAGAAAATTTGCAATTGTTTTTCATTTTTTATTATTTGTGGTTATAGAGTTATTTGGACTTTTATTCAACAGTTCTCCAGTTTGCAATTTCAGCAATCTGGTTACGTCAGTGGGGGTCATTTATCAACACTGGGCAAATTTGCCCATGGGCAGTAACCCATGGCAACCAATCAAATTGCTGCATTCATTGTTCTACTTGCAGCTGGCTTTAAAAAGCTAATCACTGATTGGTTGCTATAGGTAACTGCCCATGGGCAAATTTGCTCAGTGTTGATAAATGAGCCCCAGTGTATTCAAAAATATTGATTGTAGAATTGCCTGTGAAAAAGCTTTATGCGAAACGCGCATCAGCACATGATTTTATATATTGACGGTTCATACCATTTTACTAGAAAACTGGGGGGGGGGTTTAAAAATTTTTTCTGGAAGTGATTTTTCTTTTTTTCTTGGTTCTTGCTCAGAAATTAAACCTATAATTCTACCAATCTGTTTTCTCTATTAAGTGCTCTGGGATTTGTGGTTTTGTAGGAAAGCTAGCTCTTTACAGAAGTCAGATAAGGTAAATTTTGAGACCACAGTCCCAGAAGCCCTGACTTCTCCACCTTTGTGGGGTCCCGAAGATAGCAAAATATAAGACAGTTACCACGGGACTTCTTCACCTTCTATTATTTCCTTTTCCTACTTACCTAAGAAATCTGAGAAATTTCATTCATTTTTCTGATGAATTGGGAATTCTAATTTTGGCACTTAATCACTTTACTAATTATTATTTGGATACTTTTTTAACCGTGCATAATCTAAAGCTGCACATAGTGATGGTAATTAATTGTTAAGGACTCATAAGCTCATAATATAATTTTTTTTAAAATTTATCAATTTAGCACTTAGTCACTTTAATTATTAGCTGAACACTAAGCCACATTAAGCCTCAGGAGAGTAAGTCAATGAACTTAAACAATTTATTGCACTAGCACTAGAAACATACATGATTTTATGTTAACAAGTATTGTGCATGGAGGCAGCTTTTTGACTTGTCAAATATAATAACGATTTTCTATATTAATATGTGGTAAATATCATCCAACTTCTTTTAAAGAAGTCGTTCTGCAGAATCTTCCAGTTAATTTATAACACGTTTTAACTGATAATGAAAATTGGAAAAAGTAGGAAAAAAAGGCAAATAATCTACAAATATTAAAAAAAATAAAAAAATAACACAGACCAACTGAACAGTTGCTTAGAATTGGCCATGCTGTAACATACTAAATGATAATTTAAAGGCAAACTACTCCTTTAAATTATTTTTTTCATGTAGACAAGGCATGAAATAAAAAATTACTGTAGGACTGGTGGGCTCTACATGGAGGACTGGGGTGACAGTGCACCAGTATAAGACAAAAATAGAGGAAGAATTATGACAGATAAATGCCATTCTGCATTTTCACCCTCTCTTGTTCATTGGACAGGCCAGTATTGCTAGTCTCCTATGGATCTAATAAATCAAAAAACCTCAGAGATATGACCATTATGTTATTGGCTCGTAGAATACTATATATGCTTTAAAGCACATTAAAAAGTATTAAACGTTTTCTATTTCTACAAATCAGTTCCAAGCACTCACAATTCTTTTAAAGTTGTAAATACTGACATCTGTGATCCCATTACCTGAGCATTCCAGGTCATGGCTTTTCTTCCTATAGATAGGATGCACTTCTGCTTCAGCTATTTACGTCATTTAATATTAAATCTACCAAAGAATGTATCATCATTAGGGGAAACATAAGTACTGTATAAAAATGTTTTCTGCACTATTATGGGAAATTCGAAAGTCGATAGAAAGTAAAAACCAAGAATGATAATAGTATGAGTTGGTTTATCCTATTTTCAAACATTGCTCTATGTGCAGTCTTATTTATCTGCCACAATCATTTATTTTATTTACTACAGATATGGGATCCATTATCCAGAAAGCTCCGAATTATGTGAAGGCCATCCCCCCATAGACTCTATTACTTTATTTTATCCAAATAATTAAATTTTAAAATGTATTAACTTTTTTCCTCTGTAATAATATAACAGCAGCTTGTACTTGATCCAAACTAAGATATAATTAATCCTTATTGGTGGCAAAACAATCCTACCGGGTTTATTTTTTTTTTAGTAGACAATGTATGAAGATGCAAAGTACAGAAAGTTCCTGTACCTGGAAAACCTCAGGTACACAGCATTCTGGATAACAGGTCCCATACCTGTATCACAGACAAAACCTATATCATAGACAATTTAACCTAAGTGGTTAAATTGTCATGAATAAATGGTAGCATACCTCTCCCATGAGTTTTAACCAAGTATACAGTATAGTATATCACATATCAAATATACTGTAAAAATGTTTAAAATTGATTCCTGAATCTAACTGAACAGTACAATAACCCTTTTAACAGGTATGCATGTTGGTTTTAGGAATGAGAATGCATCCATCCAGGATTCTAATATCACAGTTCTACGAGGAAAAGTGACATACAGTGTACAGGTATGGGACCTGTTATCCAGAATGCTCAGGACTTAGGGTCTACCGGAAAACGGATCTTTCCATTATTTGGATCTTCATACCTTAAAGTGATACTGACACTAAAAAATGAATTGTAGCATATGAATGTACATTAAATGTTACCTTTAGGTCATGGTGATCATTTTTTGCTGAGAGGTTTGTTTTTGTATATAATTGTTAGTTGAAGTTCCTAAGCCTGACTCTCTGACACTCTAACTTTGCCAACCTGACTGTCCCATCTCAGCCTGTTAGTTACAGTTTCTAATGCTAACGGACTCCTGCTGCACAAATATGGCAGCCCCCTCATACAGGAACATGGGGGATCAGACAGGTAATGTAAAAGCATCATGCAAATACTTTATGGCAAAGTTAGAAGTAGCTTGCAAAGCCAATATTATAATAGATGTAAAAAAAAGTTTAATTGCAGGTGTCAGTATCTCTTTAAGTCTACTAAAAAAATCATGTAAACATTAAAGGGCAGATTTATCAAGGGTCGAATTTCGAAGTGTAAAATACTTTGAAATTTGACCATCGAATTAAAAAACTTCTAATTCGAATTCAAAGTTTTTTCAACAAATTTGGCAATCCTGCGGTCGAATAAAAATCATTCGATCGAATGATTAAATCGTTAGAATCGAACATTTCGAATGATTTTGGCGATCAAACGAAGGATTTTCCTTCGACCTCTAAAGACTTAGAAAATGGTTGTAGAAGGTCCCTATAGGCTAACATAGCACTTTGCCAGGTTTAATTTGGCAAAGAATTGAAGTCAAAGTTTTTTTAAAGAGACAGTACTTCGATTTTTGAATGGTCGAATATTCGAACGATTTTTACTTCGAATCGAAGTCGAAGTATATTCAAAGTCGTAGTATCCTATTCGATGGTCGAAGTATCCAAAAAATTACTTTGAATTGCGATTTTTCTGTCGAATTCACTTCGACCCTTGATAAATCTGCCCCATAATAAACCCAATAGGCTGGTTTTGCCTCAAATAAGGAGTAATTATATCTTAGTTTGGATCAAGAAGAAGCTACTATGTTATTATTACAGAGAAAAAAGAAATAATTTTTAAATGGAGACTATGGGAGATGGCCTTTCTGTAATTCAGGGATTTCTGGATAACAAATCCTATACCTGTACATTCTTTTTCAGTGCAGCACATCCAGAGGCTCAGTACAATGCGTTTCTGCCGTCACATACACCCTTAAGCATATGTTTGTTGTAAAGCAAAAAAAATCTTTTCTGTTCATGGTTATTGTCCCAATCAATCTAAAATAATGTAACACGTTTTGCTGTAAAAGTGTGGGACATTTGCATTATGACAAGATGAATATGTTTATTTCAGTCTAAGAATATTAATCTCTGAATGCTCCACTCTGGTATGACAGAAATGTTCCTTACTCATTTGTCACTAATAAATAAATGGATTTCATTAGCATATTAAATCCATGCCTATAGCCAGTTCCTCAATCTGTATCTGTGAAAAATTAGATGTTCAGGCTCAAATTAATATCAGGGTTTACAAGATTATTCACTTGATTGCTAGCAAATAATGTTTTAATAAGAATGCCTTGCCAACAGTCAATTGCAGATAGGTACAGTACATTTCTTCCTTGCACTCACCTTCAGTATTTTAACTCTACAAGTGCTATGCACTTGCTTAGAAAGTGTTATTATAAGAACGTTTGCACTTAACCATCTGTCTCAATTAACTCGCACAATATTATAGACTATATTATTTCTGAGGTGCCACACAAAGGGCAGTTGTCAGGTTTCCCCGTAAGCATAGACAGTTGTTTATTCTTTAAGGCTATCTTGGAATCTGAGAAATCTAGCAGTTTATTCTTTCTGGTAATTATGAACCAAGTATTTCAGATACTTCTAAATATAGGTATGGGTCTACATGTTCTTGCTGCTGTCTACATCTCCTTGACCACCCATTCTTCCAGTTTGTAAAGGTTTATAACTAGGTTTAATATACATCTCTTGGAAAGCATGCCTCCTTTCCGTCTGATTAATTTCTGCATTTCTTCCACTCATGTTAAACAAGGGGTTTACTGCCTCTCTGGTTTTACAATGTTTACAGTTGTCAAAATCTAGCCTAGCCATGTCAAAATTGGTGTCAATCTCTCCGGCCTCCAAGGGACTCATTTTGTGAAATAATGCTGGAAAATGTCTAGTGGGTGAGCTGTGATGTTGGTTTTTAGAAAGACAGCATCCGTCAGTGAGTTTAATTTGGTAAAAAGTATACATATAGGGGCCGATTCACGAAGGGTCGAATATCGAGGGTTAATTAACCCTCGATATTCGACTGGGAAATAAAATCGTACGACTTCGAATATCGAAGTCGAACGATTTTGCGCAAATCCTGCGATCGATCGATCGAAGGATTTTTCGTTCGATCGAACGATTAAATCCTTCGAATCGAACGATTCAAAGGATTTTAATCCAACGATCGAACGAAAATCCTTCGATCAAAAAATCACAGGCAAGCCTATGGGGACCTTCCCCATAGGCTAACATTGACTTCGGTAGCTTTTAGCTGCCGAAGTAGGGGGTCGAAGTTTTTTTTAAAGGGACAGTACTTCGACTATCGAATGGTCGAATAGTCGAACGATTTTTACTTCTAATCGTTCGAATTCGATCGAATTCGATCGAATTTAACCAATTCGATGGTCGAAGTACCCAAAAAATACTTCGAAATTCGAATTTTTTTTTATTCGAATCCTTCGCCCGAAATTCGTGAATCGGCCCCATAAATGTAAAAATAATAACAAGTGAAATATAATTTATATAACACGAACTTATTTGATGACGGATATTAATCAATTGTCCATAGGGATCATTTCTAATTGGTAGTAATTAGACTACGCAATAACTATTTTGCAATTGTTTTGTTTTGGTGCCAAAAATACTGGAGTTGACCTAAAGTGCAGCCAAAAACTTTGCAGCTCAACAAAATTAACTGACATTAGCACTTACACATTGCATAAATAAAGGCAGCCGTCACAAGACAAATCAGACACATCACACTTTAGTAAACATGGGTGTTGTAGTAATACTGGTGCCAATAAATGAACGGGTGATGAATTATAGACAATTTTACTAGACTTGAATAAACACCATAACAGACAATGAACAGTTTGGTCAATCTCTACCAAATTGATTCACGTGGAGGCTCAATAGGGAGGGACTTTCAGCACACCCACCTATTTGAAAGAATGGTTAATCCAGCATTTTTATTGAAATACTCCAAACATAACATTATATGAAATGCATACTAAAGCATACCAGTAAAGTATTTATACTATCTTAACTCCAACTGTACATGTACATAGATAACTAGAAGAAGTAAGGTCAAAGGACAAGGAAAGCTTCTACAAAGGGTCCCCTGTTTTTTTGGCTGCAATTGCTCCACCATGTTGCCCCATGGCAAGCAGTAAGGATAGGGCAAGGCTGCACCTCCTGACATTGCACTCTGCATCTTGTGCTGGATTTTTCATCTGACGTTAGATGCAGGTCACAAGAGGAAGAAGTGCTGCCTGAATAAGCACTAAGGGGTGCTTACAGTTAGATAAATATCAGCTAAGCAAAATGTAACTCATACTATCCCACTGAGTTGACCAATTGTGGTTATTCAGGATATACCAGTGAGCTGAGGAATAGATAAGCTCCACAATCTGATGCAGACATAATTATGTTACTAAAGTACTGACACCCTGTGTATTGGGCCTCTTGAAAATTACAGAACCTTAGCAGCGGGCCATCTTTTTCCACAGTTTTGTAACTAATCATCACCCAAGAACAAGATGACTGGTGATGATGGTCATGATTAGCTCTTTACACATTTTTTTATAACTAAAACAAAGGCCTATTATTTGAACATATATTATTTCAGGTCTTTTTTTCTGTGTAACATAGAACAAAAAAAACAACACAAAATAGAATTATTTCTACTAGATAGACGGTATATCATGACCTGGATGATTGAAATCTTCATAGACAGAAAAGAGTTGCTAAAATAAATACAGTTGAAAAAATAAAACTGCTTCAGATTCCATTCAAAATTGAATCTCCTGTATTACTATCAACAGAAACAGCAAAAACTATGAACAACCACAGTCAAGTGTACGTACGATATGTAGATTAAGCATGCATGCAGAGAGAAATTATGATGCCTGCAAACACATGATATTGTGATGCACACAGAGAATCTTCTGTGGACACTCAGTAATACTTGCAGAGGTACTGTATTCACAACCTTTTTGAATATTCACTCCCTTTTTTTGAATCGTATGCAAAATAGATTTAATTGGAATTTTACATCACTGATCTACACAAAATAGCCCATAGTGTTGAAGTGGTAAAAAAAAAAGCTACATCGTTTTTAAGAAATACTTAAAGGAATACATTTTACCCCTTTTGCTGTGATACCTCTAATTGCGAAGGGTAAGTGAGCACTGGTGGCAACCAAACTTAAAAGTTGTTGAATGGAGTCCACCAGTCTGAAGAGTATCCAAAACCTTTAAAAGGTTTGTAGCAAAAAGTAATATTTATATAAGGCGTTTCAGCACTATGGGGGCAGATTTATCAAAAATCAAATACGAGAACAAAATGCAGAAGCAAAAAAAAAAAAACACTCAAACAATAACACTTAAAACTTTTAATTTTTTCCTTAAAGGGATACTGTCATGGGAAAAAATGTTTTTTTCAAAATGAATCAGTTAATAGTGCTGCTCCAGCAGTATTCTGCACTGCAATCAGTTTCTCAAAAGAGCAAACAGATTTTTTTTATATTAAGTTTTGAAATCTGACATGGGCTAGACATATTGTCAATTGCCCAGCTGCCCCAAATCATGTGACTTGTGCTCTGATAAACTTCAATCACTCTTTACTGCTGTACTGCAAGTTGGAGTGATATAACCCCCCTCCCTTTCCCCCCCCCCCAGCAGCCAAACAAAAGAACAATGGGAAGGTAACCAGATAACAGCTCCCTAACATGAGATAACAGCTGCCTGGTAGATCTAAGAACAACACTCAATAGTAAAAACCCACGTCTCACTGAGACACATTCAGTTACATTGAGAAGGAAAAACAGCAGCCTGTCAGAAAGCATTTCTCTCCTAAAGTGCAGGCACAAGTCACATGACCAAGGGCAGCTGGGAAATTAACAAAATGTCTAGCCCCATGTCAGATTTCAAAATTGAATATAAAAAAGTCTGTTTGCTCTTTTGAGAAATGGATTTCTTTTGAGAAATGGATTTCAGTGCAGATTTCTGCTGGAGTAGCACTATTAACTGATGCGTTTTGAAAAAAACATGTTTTCCGATGACAGGATCCCTTTAAATGCTTGCATATTTAAAGGGGTTGTTCACCTTCCAACACTTTTTCAGATCAATTTTTTTCAGGTTGTTCACAAGAAATAAAGACTTTTTTCAATTACTTTTCATTTTTTATTTTTTTACTGTTTTTCCAAAATCTAAGGGGCCGATTCACTAAATTCGAGTGAATTCGAGTGAAGGATTCGAATTTAAAAAACTTCGAATTTCGAAGTGTTTTTTGGGCTACGACCATCGAATGGGCTACTTCGACTACGACTATCGAACGATTCGAACTAAAAATCGTTCGACTATTCGACCATTCGATAGTCGAAGTACTGTCTCTTTAAAAAAAAATTCGACCCCCTAGTTCGGCAGCTAAAAGCTACCGAACTCAATGTTAGCCTATGGGGAAGGTCCCCATAGGCTTGCCTAAGTTTTTTTCATCGAAGGATATTCATTCGATCGTTGAATTAAAATCCTTCGAATCGTTCAATTCGAAGGATTTAATCGTTCGATCGAATGAATAATCCTTCGATCGATCGATCGCATTTCCTGTGGTAAATCCTTCGAATTCGATATTCGAATTCGAAGGATTTCAATTCCTAGTCGAATATCGAGGGTTGATTAACCCTCGATATTCGACCATTGGTGAATCGGCCCCTAAGTTTAAAGTTGAATGTTCCTGTCTCTGGTGTTTCAGTCTGGCAGCTCAGTAATTCAGGTGCAGACTCTAAACTGTTACAATTTTGCATCATTTAGTCTCAGCAGCATCTCTGGAGTATTAGCAACTATTGTATCAATTGCATCCGCTGCCTGTAATGAAACTCAAGGATGCTGCTCAGCATGGACAAATATAAGTAATGTATCAATTTAGAACAGTTTACAGGGTCGGCGACCCCCCCCCTTTTCCCAGAGCTGCTTTAGAAGGTGAAAATGACACTTCAATATTAGAAAAACAGTCACACATAAAAAATAGAAAGTAATTGGAAAAAGTCTTTATTTGTGGTGAACTATCTGAAACCAACTGAACTTAAAAAAGTGTTGGAAGGTGATCAACCTCTTTAAGACTGGACTGGAAGGTTGAACATCGAGAATCAGTTTGTTCTATTCATTTGCAATGAGGACGAAAACTCAAATATTTTAATGAACTGGGAAAATAACGTTAGAGAATTTTTCCATTGACTTTTATACAACCTTGCCAGTATTGTCTGCCAACTTTTCAGTTTTCTTTAATAAATTTCAACTATCTCAGGTTTTATTATTCTCAAGTATATTCGCACCATGTTTACTTTGAAAACTCCAGTTTTTATAAATTGGCCCACAAGTGAGTTTTATCCTTATTACAAGGTATATTCTGTAGCAAAACAATGTGTAGGGTACATCACGTTATATTGCTGCACAACAGCCTTATTTAATGATGAGGCATATGTATATAAATCCTGTAATCTTTGTTTGTAGCGCAGATTTAGACTATGGGGCACATTTACTAAGGGTCGAATATCGAGGGTTAATTAACCCTCGATATTCAACCATCGAAGTACAATCCTTCGACTTCGAATATCAAAGTCGAAGGATTTACCGAATTTACTTTG
This sequence comes from Xenopus petersii, assembly GCA_038501925.1. Classification (NCBI taxonomy): domain Eukaryota; kingdom Metazoa; phylum Chordata; class Amphibia; order Anura; family Pipidae; genus Xenopus; species Xenopus petersii. The sequence continues at coordinate 49,797 of JBCGBM010000370.1, forward strand.
ATTGAACGATCGAAGGAAAAATCCTTTGATCGAACAATTAAATCCTTCGAACGATTCGAAGGATTTTAATCCATCAATCGAACGATTTTCCTTAGATCAGAAATTGCTTAGAAAGCTTATGGGGAAGGTCCCCATAGGCTAACATTGTTGCTCGGTAGGTTTTAAGTGGCGAAGTAGGTAGTCAAAGTTTTTTTTTGACTATCGAATGGTCGAATAGTCGAATGATTTTTAGTTTGAAACGTTCGAATCGAAGACGTAGTCGAAGGTCGAAGTAGCCTATTCGATGGTCGGAGTACCTAAAAAAAACTTCGAAGTTCTATGTCTTTTTCATTCGAATCCTTCACTCGAGCTTAGTAAATGTGCCCCTATGTGACAAGGATTGAGTTACTAACCCTCTTGTCTCTCCAGCCACTACAAAATTTTCAACTGCTGAGCAGCACCATTTACTACATGAAAACTTATATTATACAATTTATTTCTTCCCCAAGGGGCTTGATGATCAAAAAATATATTAGAACTAGATTTATGAACCTGAAAAGAAGAAAATGTACTTGGAACAATCACGACTTTCCTTCCTGAATATTTGATAACAAGTTATATCCAATCTAATATTCTATAAGAAACATCAAGAGGATGAGTTTCTGTAAAACTCAAACCAAGGTCTATGACAGCAATCGTTTTTCTTACAGCTCAGTTAGGATCATCGCATTTGCAAGAATACAGGTTTCCTCTAGTGATGGCCGAATAAATTTGGCTGGCGCGAATTTGCCGCTAATTTCAGTGTTTTACCGCGGGCAAATCACGAAAATTTTCCAGCGTAAACATTTTTGGACTTGCGTCGAATAAGTTGCTTGCGTCAAAACCGTCACGCATCAACATTATTCAGACGACCATTGACTTTAACGCCGGCGTCAAAATTGACACGGGCGGCAAAATTTGTGTTTCACAAATTTTTCGCTGTTTCCCGAACCGAAACGGGACAAATTCGCCCATCACTAGTTTCCTCCAGATAAAGGTTTAGTCAATCCAGTAGCAAATACAAGGTAGACAGCTCTCAGTGGATTTGGTCTTGCAGTTCTTAGCTTATTCGGTCATTACTTAAAAAAAAAAAAAAAAAAAAACTGGAAAATGGAGCGAATGCATCTACAGTCCCTTAGGCCCTTGCTGCAACTGAAAGGGTTAATACTGGATCCTGGAACTGGAGTTGTACTTCAGATGTCCTCCTAGCTAAGGTCATTTAGCATTTGAGTTATTCACATTGATAGTTCTATTTTGGAATTCAGGAAAATTAGTCACAACTCTGCTCCCATGATGGTTTTATTAAGGGCAATACAGAGTTCAAAACCAAGGTTTTCCCCTGGAGACCCAAGCACTTGCATTTTCTCATGTGCATTAACCAGTGAGTACAGCACTGATAAACCTACTGTCAGTTCAGCTTTTCTTCACTAATATCAGGCAGTCAGTTCTGGTTTCCATGGTAGCACGCAGTTGCCATGTTGATATGCCATGGGATTTTAGATGCATGGTGCTTGTCCCTCTGTTCTAAAAACTGAACATTGACATGGCAACAGATGGAACTAGGAACTGACATTTCAATTTGCAATTCTATTAAATATTATTGCCTCTCTAATTACAGTTCCCATCTTTCGTATAATGAATTTCATTTTTCAAGAATAAGGATGTAGAGGTAAGCTGCTGTTTTCTGTGGCCATTTCTGTAGAAAAGTGGAGTTATATTACCTTTATTTTCCATTAAATGCACAGTAAAATATGACAATAGAATATATGGTTTCCTAGAACATGGTTTTCTGTATATCTTTCTAAATATAGTTCATAAAAAAGAGGTCCCATGCTGCTTACCAGAAATAACACATATAAAGTGGTAGGGGAATCATGCAATCTATTAAGTAAACATAAAGTAAGGTACTGGCATGACATGACTCCTGAGTTTGTCACATTGGGTTAAATGGGTTCGATATCTGGCAAATATTTGGCCAGGTACCAGGCAGGCAGGCTGTGCCGAGTACTCCATACATTGGCAAATAAACTGCTAAACTGGACTGGTAGGACTGAGTTAGCACTGCAGCTTTTTATTGGTCTATGTATGACCACCTAAACATGGCAACTGAACTGTCCCAGCTCAATTGGCATTGTAATTAGATGTCTCTTCTCTCTTTTCACCAATTACCAGTCAAGGGAATTATAAAATACCATTTGGCTGAAATGCCTCAAATATATGAAGAATAAAATTTATTTCAACTGCTCTCTGAACCTAAAAGGTTAAATTTCAGTGATTTCATCCATCTGTGCACATGATACTTAAGCCCTATTGGAGTACTGACATCTCAGTTTAAGAGAAATAATGACTAATATATTACAGAGAATGTTGTAAGCACTTACATTAGTCTCTGCCCCAATGCAGTGAACCTTCGTTTGTCCACACCAAGTTAACCGATGCAGAGACTGATGTAAATGATCAAAAATGGTCTCTCTGAGTGAGTCTATGAATATTCTTATTCATCCAGGTCATGGTATACAGTATCTAGTAGAGTTAAATCTAAATCAACTGGACTTCCTGGGGCTCATTTATAAACACTGAGCAAATTTGCACCTAGGCAGTAACCCATAGCAACCAATCAGTACTATTTTTCAGCCAACTTTTTGAAAGCAGACCTTTGATTGGTTGCTATGGATTACTGCTCATGTGCAAATTTGCCCAGTGTTTATAAATCAGCTCCAGAGTTTTCTTGAAAAACATTTAACTACTTATGCAAGAGGTAGGAAAATTTCCTGGCAGTTAAACCGTTAAGGGTAGTAAAGTCACCAACATCCAATCACAATAGTTACATAGTTACATAGTTACATAGTTAAATTGGGTTGAAAAAAGACAAAGTCCATCAAGTTCAACCCCTCCAAATGAAAACCCAGCATCCATACATACACCCCTCTCTACTTTTAATTAAATTCTATATACCCATACAAACTATAGAGCTTAGTATCACAATAGCCTTTGATATTATGTCTGTCCAAAAAATCATCCAAGCCATTCTTAAAGGCATCAACTGAATCAGCCATCACAGCATCACCCGGCAGTGCGTTCCACAACCTCACTGTCCTGACTGTGAAGAACCCCCTACGTTGCTTCAAATGAAAGTTCTTTTCTTCTAGTCTAAAGGGGTGGCCTCTGGTACGGTGATCCACTTTATGGGTAAAAAGGTCCCCTGCCAATTGTCTATAATGTCCTCTAATGTACTTGTAAAGTGTAATCATGTCCCCTCGCAAGCGCCTTTTTTCCAGAGAAAACAAGCGCAATCTTGACAGTCTACCCTCATAATTTAAGTCTTCCATCCCTCTAACCAATTTAGTTGCACGTCTCTGCACTCTCTCCAGCTCATTTATATCCCTCTTAAGGACTGGAGTCCAAAACTGCACTGCATACTCCAGATGAGGCCTTACCAGGGACCTATAAAGAGGCATAATTATGTTTTCATCCCTTGAGTTAATGCCCTTTTTTATGCAAGACAGAACTTTATTTGCTTTAGTAGCCACAGAATGACACTGCCCAGAATTAGACAACGTGTTATCTACAAAGACCCCTAGATCCTTCCCATTTAAGGAAACTCCCAACACACTGCCATTTAGTGTATAACTTGCATTTATATTATTTTTGCCAAAGTGCATAACCTTGCATTTATCAACATTGAACCTCATTTTCCAGTTTTCTGCCCAGTTTTCCAGTTTAGACAAATCACTCTGCAAAGTGGCAGCATCCTGCATGGAACCTATAGTTCTGCACAATTTAGTATCATCTGCAAAAATAGAAACAGTACTTTCAATGCCCACCTCCAGGTCATTAATAAACAAGTTAAAAAGCAAGGGACCTAGTACAGAGCCCTGCGGTACTCCACTAACAACACTGGTCCAATTAGAAAATGTTCCATTTACCACCACTCTTTGTAGTCTATCTTTTAGTCAGTTCTCTACCCAGGTACAAATACTGTGTTCCAGGCCAACATTCCTTAATTTAACCAGTAACCTTTTGTGTGGCACTGTATCAAATGCTTTAGCAAAATCTAAGTAAATCACATCCACTGCCATCCCAGAATCGAGGTGTCTACTTACATTCTCATAAAAAGAAATTAAGTTAGTCTGGCAAGATCTATTACGCATAAAACCATGCTGGCACAAACTCATAGTATTATGATTTGCTATGAAGTCCAGTATCTTATCCTTTATTAACCCTTCGAAAAGCTTTCCTACCACTGACGTCAGACTAACTGGCCTATAGTTTTGAGGCTGAGAACGGGATCCTTTTTTGAATAGAGGCACCACATTAGCAATTCGCCAGTCTCTCGGCACTATGCCAGATCTCAATGAATCCTGAAAAATTAAGTAAAGAGGTTTGCCAATCACAGAGCTAAGCTCGCTAATTACCCTGGGATGAATACCATCTGGCCCTGGACCTTTGTTAATCTTAACATGTTCTAGTCTCTTTTGAATTTCATCATGTGTGAACCATGCATCATTAGTTGTATTACTAGAATTGGGACTGTTAAGAAGGAAACCTTCACTTACTGATTCCTCATTTGTGTAGACAGATGAAAAATATGAATTCAGAATCTGCGCTTTTAATTTGTTTTCATCAACCAGCTGACCCCCCACTGATAGTAAGGGACCCACCCCTTCCTGCTTCATTTTTTTACTATTAACATATTTAAAAAATAATTTTGGATTGTTTTTACTACTTGCTGCAATATCCTTTTCTATAGCAATTTTAGCTTGCCTTATAGCTTCTTTGCATGATTTATTGGCCTCCTTGTACCTTATAAATGATTCGGCTGTACCAGCTAACTTGAAAGTTTTAAAAGCACGTCTTTTCTTACCCACCTCAACACCAACGCTTCTATTGAACCAAAAAGGTTTTGCTTTGCAACGACGTTCCTTGCTTACAAGTGGAATATACTGACAAGTATATTTATTAAGCAACATTTTAAAGACTTCCCATTTTTGTTCTGTGTTTAACTCTGTGAAAAGCATTTCCCACTTAATATGTTGCAGAGATGCCCTTATACTGTCAAAGTTTGCACATCTGAAATTTAGTGTTTTAGTTACTCCCTTATAGAATTGCTTCTGCAACAGAATCTCAAAGGAGACCATGTTATGATCACTATTCCCTAAATGCTCACCCACACAAATGTTAGAGATTAGAGATGGCGCGAACTGTTCGCCGGCGAACTTGTTCGCGCGAACATCGGGTGTTCGCGCTCGCCGGAAGTTCGCGAACGTCGCGCGACGTTCGCCATTTTGGGTTCGCCATTGTTGGCACTTTTTTTTGCCCTCTCACCCCAGACCAGCAGGTACATGGCAGCCAATCAGGAAGCTCTCCCCTGGACCACTCCCCTTCCCTATAAAAACCGAAGCCCTGCAGCGTTTTTTTCACTCTGCCTGTGTGTGCTGAAGAGATAGTGTAGGGAGAGAGCTGCTGCCTGTTAGTGATTTCAGGGACAGTTGAAAGTTTGCTGGCTAGTAATCGTTTTGATACTGCTCTGTTATTGGAGGGACAGAAGTCTGCAGGGGTTTGAGGGACATTTAAGCTTAGGTAGCTTTGCTGGCTAGTAATCTACCTTCTACTGCAGTGCTCTGTATGTAGCTGCAGTGGGCAGCTGTCCTGCTTCTGATCTCATCTGCTGACTGCTGCAATAACAGTAGTCCTTGTAAGGACTGCTTTTATTTATTTTTTTGTTCCAATACAGAGCAGTATCAAGCAGATTACTAGCCAGCAAACTTACTATCATCTGTCCCTGAAATCACTAACAGCTCTCCCCCTACACTATCTCTTCCAAGCACACACAGGCAGATTTTTCAGATACATTTTTGCCCTTGATCCCCCTCTGGCATGCCACTGTCCAGGTCGTTGCACCCTTTAAACAACTTTAAAATCATTTTTCTGGCCAGAAATGTCTTTTTTAGATGTTAAAGTTCGCCTTCCCATTGAAGTCTATGGGGTTCGCGAACCGTTCGCGAACCGCTCGCATTTTTGCGCAAGTTCGCGAATATGTTCGCGAACTTTTTTTCCGACGTTCGCTACATCCCTATTAGAGATGAGTTCAGTATTGTTAGTTATTACAAGGTCCAAAAGAGAGTTATTCCTAGTAGGTTTTTGAACGAGCTGGAATAAAAAGTTGTCATTCAGCATATTTACAAACCTACTAGCTTTTTCTGTCTTAGCAACCCCATTACCCCAGTCAATGTCTGGATAATTGAAGTCACCCATAGCAACAACTTGACCCAGCTGTGAAGCCGCTTGTATCTGCAAGAGTAGCTGAGCTTCATACTCGACACTTATACGAGGTGGTTTATAGCATACACCAATGATAATTCTTTTTGTTACCTTTTGCCCAGTCAAAATCTCTACCCAGAGTGATTCTACACCCTCACCAGTGCCAGCTATTGTTATTTCTTTAGCGCATGGTTTTAATTCAGGCTTTACATACAAACACACTCCTCCACCCTTTTTAATTCCATTTAATTATTCAGTTGGTGAAAGTCACAGATGTGTGAATGTGTAATCTAGTCACAATGGTACCATGATCCTCATAGAGTCAGGTGTTCATTTTTGTACATGACTGGAAGGGCCCTCCTGGAAGCTTCAAAGGCACCCTCCCGACGTTCACCCCCCCCCCGCATACATTGGGGCATATCACGTTGCATGTCTCTAATTTCCCTTTCTTTTTAAAAGAGAACTAAAGCTTATCTTAAAAAGTAGGCTAGAAAGGTTGTACATTATGGGTCATATTTATCAAGGGTCGAATTTTGAAATTGAAAAAACTTCGAAATTCGAATTCAGAAAGACCAACCGGAATTAAGTCAAAGTTTTTTTTGCCCGAATAGGTCAGTTTTCGATCAAATAGGTCTGTATTTGGCCTAATTCGAATCATACAAATCGAAGTAATAGCGCATTCATTCGAATTGGAATTGAAGTCTTTTCCCAAAAAGTCCAGCAATTGACTCCAAATAGGTTCTTGGAGGTCCCCCATAGTCTAAAACAGCAATTCAGCAGGTTTTAGATGGCGAATGTTTGAAGTCGAATGACAGTACATGATAAATTTCAGTATTCGAATTTTCAAAATTCTCTAGTCGAAGTACACAAAAAATATCTCAAAATTCAAATTTTTTGCATTCTAAAATTCACCTCGACCTTTGATAAATCTGCCCCTATGTGTTGTGCTTCTGTACCAGTCCAAGGCAACCACCACCCTTTAGCAGTAAAGATCTGTCTCCAAAGATGCCCCAGTAGCTCCGCATCTTCTTTTCTGCTGATTCACTGCACATGCTCTGTGCTGCTGTCACTTACTGAGTTCAGGAACTAACTAAAAACATACAGTACACATAGAATAGAAATGTCACAATATAAGGCTTATTAGTAATAAATACAGATAATTACTACATGGCAGCATAGAAACCAGTGCAATTAGTATCAGAATTTAATAATCAGTCCTGTAGCATCAGATTGTATTACAGGCCAACCTCATTTTCTACCTGATAATTTGCAACGACCCCTAAGCTTAGCTTCTCAACAGCTGCTCAGAGCCCCCTGAGCATGTGAGTGTCGCAGGCACTTTCCAAGATGGTGACCCCCTGTGACAAGTTTGAAGTCCTGGACCATTGCTGCTATTGAAAAGCTGAAACTATAAACTGGTGCAATAATTTCAGTATATAATGTATGGCATTTTTAGCCATATTAATTTTTAGGGTTTAGTTCTCTTTTAATAGAGGATGGCCAATTGGGAGAGAGGGCCTGAGCCAGCTAAGGACCCTGAGGGCCAGCACCCACCAGGTTTTTATCCCGGCGTCTTGCCGGCCCAGTCTGACCCTGGGCAGAAGAGGCATGTGTCTAGGTTGCAACAGCGGTGGGATGTTGGACTCTTCTAAAGCAGGGGGTGGGTGCGCGGGGTGCATGCTCTGTGGGTAGAGGGGTGAATATTGGGGTGGCCACTTGCATAGAGCATCCTGAAGCTTAGGCCTGGCTAGAAAAAAAGTGAAGAAACAGAGATACCAAAGTAATAATACATTATTATAGATATTTACATAATTATACATAATTTAATTTTTCAATATTTTTATTGGCATTTATCAGAATAAACCACCAGATTAACATAAAACAATGTTAACAAACAAGATCTTAATACACAAGTCACATAGTCAGCATAATTTCAATAAGTGTAAAGTGGTAATTGCATGTATCATAAAGTAAATGGCAAAATTGCTTCAAATTGTGCAGGCAGTAAATAAAAATGCATTTATTGATTCAAATATTGTTGGATCATAAAGTGGATTACGTAGTTCTGAAGCTGTCAAAAGACAGACATATATTATTTAAGGGATCTGAGCCTAAACAACAAATGTGTTTGAAAACTGGATACTGCACTGTGAAGGAAGGTCAGTTCAAGACTAATTGAAATATGTAATTATCAAATAGAAAACTGGGACACTGTCCAGCGAGGAGGTCTGTGCCAATTCCATTTTAATTACATTGTCAGATTTTCCTTTCCAGTTTGATATTTGAAGCCCGTTGATAAGGTTGAACAGTATTGATGAAACACTCACTCAGTGACTGGAAGGCTTAAACCACAATATTATGAGACACGATAAAAGATAATGTTGTCATTTTAAAACAGAATTTAATAATTCACAACTCTAATCCGATGCATTCTTACTAAGGGAAAAACAATGGCAAAGTGAAAAGGAAGTAACTTATTTCCTACAAAAAAAATGGAAGTCTCAGGTGAACGGTGAACAAAACTTTTGGTTCTGAAAAACCAATAAATCAAAAATATTAATTCATTTGAGGATTTACTCCTCTAATGACACCTTTATGGTTACAAATAAATTGCACCTCAGCGAAATATCCTGAAAGGACAAGGGATTAGGTAAAAGCAGAATCATGGGGGTAAGGGGTTGATTTATTACACACTCCTAATGACTCTTATCATTAACCACAGCAGGTGCTTTATTTATGTACCAAAAAGGTCTAAAAAGTGTGTAGTTAAAATTCTCAATGTATTAGATTACATTTTAAAAAGTAGATGTATTGTGTTTTAGTTTCATTTGATGAATATTATTAGTTAACATGTTTAAATTGAGCGATTCGGAAAAAAACTTGGAACAATTCAGATTTTTCACTCACTTTTTTGTCCCCGATCCGATTAAATCCTGCTTTTTAAATAATAAATAAGGTCCAATCGTGGATTCTAGTTTGGTTGGACTTTTTTTTTTATTAAAATACTCGTACTCTTAAAAAGATTTCAATAAATGTACCCCTAAAAGGTATGTTGATCCAAATTACAGAAAGATCTTTTATCCACAAAAAACCCCAGGTCCCAAGCATTCTGTATAATACAGCCTATATATACCTCATGAGCATAAATATAGACAAAGTTGGTTTACTAAAAAAAAGGAACCTGTGAAGGTGGATGTGGCAATAAAGCAACAGTTTAAGACTGGTAAACATTGATTTTATTCTTGAGCTGGATTATATTAGTGTAAATAGATTCAATTCATATTTAATGTGTAGAAGGGCATCTTCATTGTATGTGTCCATGTTCATAGCAGTGTTGTCTATTTTACAAGCCTTATATATAGCAAGATATCACCATGATATTATATGATACAATTCTATGCATTTTATTTCTTTATTATTTTTAAAATGAGAGTCGGAGGTTGTTAAAACAATGCAGAATGTTTTATGAGAGTTGTTAAAGTCTGATGAATTTTTTGCAGACAGCCATCCTCATACTCTGCTTGCCATTACCAGCGTCCTCAATCTTCATCGTGACCTCGAATCTGAAGGTTTCTGTGTGCAGTGGTTTGATAAATGTTCCATCCCTGGTGTTATGCCAAGTTAAATGTCAGTGTGAAGATTAATAGTGCTTGCATTGTAATTCCAAAATGTTCCTTTGCTTTATCTCTCTTTGGTTCTCACCTGCTGTCCTTAAACGGAAATCACCAAAAATAAACATCGGTGTCATTGTTTCAAGAAAATTCTCTGCAACTTGTAACTGCAGCATTGAGTCTAGCGACCTTCATTAATGCTATAATGCTCATATTACGCCGTTTTGCAAAGATTGTTCATTATTCACACCTGCCTGTATGTTTTCAAAAAGTGGTAGAAAACCCATGCAGATGTAGGGAGTACGTATAAACTCCTTGCAGGTATTTCTGGTATCTGGATATTGAACCTTGGATGCCCCAATGTTAGTAAGAGATGTTACCGGAGGTCTTCAACTTTTAGCCTTCAACCAAAACCAAACTAACCAATGTTAGTGATACTGACAGCTGAATGGTCAGGTTGTGGTTGGGAATCCTAGACTTATTAAATTGCTGTACAGCCATATTTAATGTATATGTTGAAGTAATCTGATTGCAATATGTAATTCATGCTGACTGTATAACATAAAGATCTCATATTAAGCATGAGTTGTCTATCATGGCACTTGAGGCAAAATATGAAGCAGCCTCTAAAATAAAGCTTTTAATAATATTTAGGGTCAGATTTATTAAGGATAGAGTTGTGTTTTCCACAAAAATTTGCATTTTCAAGGTGATTCTTTGGTCAAAAATAAATGTTTCGGGTTAAAAACTCAAATTTTCCGAGAGTCATTATACTCCAAACCTTGAAATAGCTAGAATCTGAAAAATACACCATCTAAATCCTGTTGGAGTCATGTAGGAGTCAATGGCAGAGGTCCCTTGAACCATTTGAAGATATCAATAGCTTTCATGATTTTTTTTTCAGGTGGTTTTCCCCGAAAACTTGATCAATTCGAGCGATTCAAGTGTTTTCCCTCAGAAAACTTGATCAATTCAAGTTTTCGTGTTGTTAACCCTAAACTCACTAATTCAACATTTTTCCATTCCAGTTTGTTCTTAAATAAGAAACCATTTGAGTTGTGAGTTAATTCGGGTTAATTTGAGATATAAAAACTCTAAAATTCGACCTTTGACTAATAAACCCCTTACTATTACAAATACTAAGGAGCCTCTTTACTAACATTCGAATTTCTATTTTTTTCACAAATCAAATTTTTTTTTCCTCAAAAAATTAGTTTTTTTTTAATTCTCTAAAACTCAAAAAAATTGAGATTTAGAAAGTGTAAAAACCATGAAAAACTCTAATACAAAACTTCATCAAGTAAAAGTGTTCAAGGTCTTATAGAAGTCAATGGGAACCATTCAGACTTTGAGGTTTTCATATTTTATTCTCTAGTAATTGTCCAAAAAAGGATTTCAATATTTTATGTACTTTAAATAAATTGCATGGCATTCCAGAGAAAATTAGTTTATTTTTGGCGTCAAAAAACTAAAACTACTAAAATGAGAATGTTGATAAATGCGCCTCTCAATTAGTCACAGCAGCAAATATGACTGGTTGTGTCCATATGCAACAACTTGAATTTATCTGACAATTGATCAAGGAATTATTTTGTAAAGCTCCCTATCTTGTGTTTTTGGGTATAAAAAGTTTGGTTTAATTAATAGCAGAAGTATATTGCACTCATGAGCAGCATTGCAGTACTCAGTATGGGGCAGATTTATCAAGGGTCAAATTTAAAATTAATTTTTTTCAATTTATCATGTACTGTCCCTTAAAAAAATCATTCGATCGAATGATTAAATCCTTCGAATCGAACGATTCGAAGGATTTAATCGATCGATTGAACGATTTTTCTTAGATCAGAAAAAACTTAGAAAACTTAGTGCCCATAGGCTAACATTGTAGCTTGGTAGGTTTAAAGTGTGTAGTCTAAGTTTTTTTTAAAGAGACAGTACATTTTTAGTTTGAATCGTTCGAATTGAAGTAGAAGGTCGAGGTAGCCTATTCGATGGTCGAAGTACCCAAAAAAACTTGAAATTTAACGTTTTTTTACTTCGAATCCTTCACTCAAGCTTAGTAAATGTGCCCCTGAATCTTTGACAGGAGTCTCAGTAGGAGTGGAGGGTCCTGAGTTCCCTTTGCATATTTTCTGATGGAAAAAATAATTTATCGCCACTATATAGATGGCGGTAAAATTTTGTGAAAATTCTGGCGTTAATGTGTACGTAGAGTTATTTTCAGCAAATGTGATAACTGGTGAACACACATTCTTGCGCAAGTAAATTTGCAAATTGATATTTACCACAGGTTAGTAAACTGGCGAAAACATACTCTGCGAATAAATTTGTCTATATTTTGTGCACATATTTCTACCGCACTTTAGTAAACGGATGCCTGAATGTCAAGGTGGAAAGTCTAAGTAACAGGCTAATGTTAGGGCAAGACAAGGCCAGGAATAGGAACTGGAACTGGAACTGGAAATTCAGCACTCATCAGGAATTGAGACTTATGACTGGGAGCTAGTGATGGGCGAATGCGACCCGTTTGACTAAGCCGAAAATTTGCAAAGCTGAGAAAATTTACCGGAATCCATTGAAGTCTATGGGCGACAACATTTTTTTGACATGCAACTTTTTTCACCCATTGGAGTCTATGGGCATCAGTTTCGCAGCCAAAACTGCCTGTTGTAATGACATCATGGCATGTACCTCATACGCAGTCACATCATAACATGACCATGATGCTGTGATCATACTATGTTGCAGGAGAAAGTAATCCAAGTGGAAGGATAATGGCTGCATTTATCTTGGGTCATCAGTTCTATAGTTCAATGCAGCCAATGGATTAACACCAGTTGCTTATTTTTACTCCCTGCTCACAGCATACATCTGGCTTTAAAATACCAGAGACATGAAGAAGCAACATGAATTAGGGTAACTGTGGTCTTGGAACTATACCTTTCATCATGCATCTGCCAAAATATGGATTAGACCTCTCTGGAAATACACAAATTAGTCTGTCACAGTTCCTTCTTGAGAGCAAGACATTGCTTACACTCACTTACTCTCCTCTGTTTCTCTCAATGAGTATAATTTTACAAACTTTGTTTCTGGCACATGCTACATATACATATTTACTTTACATTGACATGCCCCACTTTCTTCTCACAGACAACATATGCCTATTCAGGGTATAAACATAGACTAAAGGGGTTCACCTTTAAAGGAAAACTATACCCCCCAAACAATGTAGGTCTCTATTAAAAGATACTGAGTAAAACAGCTCATGTGTAAAACCCTGCTTCATGTAAATGAACCATTATCATAATAATATACTTTTTTAGTAGTATGTGCCATTGGGTAATCATAAATAGAAAATTGCCATTTTAAAAAATAAGGGCCGCCCCCTGAGATCGTAAGATTCACTATGCACACATACAAACCACATGTAAGGTCACATGAGCCAATTAACAGACAGAGCTCTGCCTTTTGCTTCAACACTTATTCCTGTTACAGTTAGTGTTGTAGTATTTCTGGTCAGGTGATCTCTGAGGCAGCACAGATAGAGTCACGAAATGGTGGTTCAAGGCAAGAGATGTAAAATGGCAATATTTATGTAAATATATATTCCAGTTTGGTAAGATTCTTTCATATGTCATTCAATTTGATATAAACTATCTGTTGCTTAAGTATTCATTTTGGGGGTATAGTTTTCCTTTAAGTTAAATTATAATATATTATAGAATGGCTAATTTCATACAACTTTTCAACTGGTCTTCATTTTTTCTTTTTATAGTTTTTGAATTATTTGCCTTCTTTTTCTGATTCTTTCCAACTTTCAAATGGGTTCACTGACTCCATCAAAAAACAAATGTTCTGTAAGGCTACAAATTTATAGTTATTGCTACTTTTGGATACCCATCTTTCTATTCAGGCCTCTCCTATTCATATTCCAGTCTCTTATTCAAATCAATGCATGGTTGCTAGGGTAATTTGGACCCTAGCAACCTGATTGCTAAAATTGTAAACTGAAGATTGCTGCTAAATATCAAGCTAAATAACTCAAACACACAAATAATAAAAAATTAAAACAAATTGCAAATTGTCTCAGAATATCACCCTCCACGTCATACTAAAAGTTTAAAGGTGAACAACCCCTTTGACTTTTATGCACCAAAAACTGCACAAAGGAGATAAAGCCATGGATACAAGACACACCCCCAAATATGACAGCTCCTACAAAGAAAGAGTGTTATTCACAAAATGGGGAATGCTGCAGCTAAAAGCTTAGTGGTGCCCATAGAAGGGAATTGATATTTACATAAATTGTAGCCAATATTTTATAAATGTATTTTTTTGCATATAGGTTTAATTATGGATCAAATTATCAAGATATGAATGTTTTAATTAGTGTGACATGATTAATGATTAAACATCTATAGTAGTGATGGCCGAATTTATCCGCAGTGCTCTGCAAATTTCCAAGTTCCGCCGCCGACAAATTTGCGAATTTGCAGAGAAAATTTGCCGGTGGCGAAAGACTGTGACAGCGACTGACTGCTTTTAATGGGCATCCAATTTCACTGGTGTCTAAATTGTTGCCGGCGTCAAAATTCGCGTTTCGCTTATTTTTCGGCCGTCAATAATACATAGTACAACATATACATGTTGCATATGATGCAGTTACATTCTACATACAGATGGGTGCATTAAAACTTTTCATTTTCACTAAGGATGAGTAACTTTTTATTAGGGACCATAATGGGGTTATTTACTAAACTTTTTGGGGCAAAACTTGAATTTGTGGAGATTTATTAAAGCCCGCTGATGAAGACAGAATCCAAAAATCCGCCATCTCAGACCTGCGAGGTGGTGTATAAGTCAATGGCAGATGTCTTTATCCTATTTTGAAGTTTCTGTGGTCTGTGCTGGAATTAACCGAAAATCCGATCATTTTCGGCTTTTTAGACAAAAATCCGGGGGAAAAAAAATTTGTAAAACTGGGTATTGGAGTTTGGTCGTGTTTAATGAATTTTTTTGCAAATAGGTTTAATTATGCATCAAATTATCAAGATATGAATGTTTTAATTAGTGTGACATGATTAATGATTAAACATCTACAGTAGTGATGGGCGAATATATCCGCCAGACGAAAAATCTCTGCAAATTTCCAAGTTTCGCCGCCGACAAATAAATTTGTGAATTTGCAGAGAAAATTTGCCGGTGGCGAAAAGACTGTGCCAGTGACGCACTGCTTTAATGGGCATCCAATTTCACTGGTGTATAAATTGTTGCCGGCGTCAAAATTTGCGTTTCGCTTATTTTTCGGCCGTC
This sequence comes from Xenopus petersii, assembly GCA_038501925.1. Taxonomy (NCBI): domain Eukaryota; kingdom Metazoa; phylum Chordata; class Amphibia; order Anura; family Pipidae; genus Xenopus; species Xenopus petersii. Next base: position 65,003 of record JBCGBM010000370.1, read on the forward strand.
AATAATCTACAGTATACAACTGAACAAAAATTAGACTACAGGTATGGGACAGTGTATCCAGGATGCAAGGGACCTGGGGTTTTCCGGACAAGGGATCTTTCCATAATTTGGATCTCCATACATTGTCTGCTTCAAATTAATTTAAAATTTAAATAAACCCAGTAGGATTGTTTCACATCTAATAAGGAATATTTATATCTTAGTTTGGATCAAGTACAAGGTACTGTTTCTTAATTACAGAGAAAAAGGAAATCAATTTTAAAAATCTGAATAATTTAATTAAAATGGAGTCTATGGGAGATGGGCTTCTCATAATTCCGAGCTTTCTGAATAACAGGTCCCATACCTGTATTTAAAAAAGTTATGTTAAACGTTCATTAGAGTTTAGTATATTTTTCATAATAATAACAGTGCTACCCTGACAGCTGCTTTGCCCTAGTGTATATTATAAGTCAAATAAATTAGGCCACTGAACATGCCTTTCTGATGCTCAACACTTTATGGCATTAGAGTATACAGTTGTTTTACATTAGCGTTTTGTTTTACATTAGAGTTTATAGGCTCTAAAAGATCTTGGCACCCACGTTGTAGTTGCTTATTTCAACCTCTGTATTGGGACATGCTGCCACGACTACTCACTACTATTGAATTTTACAATATGACAGGCAACAGGCTGATGCACCAGTACAGTACAATAGCTAAACACTGGGTGGCTGGCATTTTATATACAGAGTACAACATATACATGTTGCATATGATACAGTTAGATTCTACATACAGATGGGTGCATTAAAACTTTTCATTTTCACTAAGGATGAGAAACTTTTTATTAGGGACCATAATGGGGTTATTTACTAAACTTTTTGGGGCAAAACTTGAATTTGTGGAGATTTATTAAAGCCCGCTGATGAAGACAGAATCCAAAAATCCGCCATCTCAGACCTGCGAGGTGGTGTATAAGTCAATGGCAGATGTCTTTATCCTATTTTGAAGTTTCTGTGGTCTGTGCTGGAATTAACCTGAAAATCCGATCATTTTCGGCTTTTTAGACAAAAATCCTGGGAAAAAACTTAAAACTGGGTATTGGAGTTTGGTCGTGCTTTTTTTATTTAAAAAATTTCATAAACTTGGATTCTAGTAAATACTGTAACCCTGTCCGTGTTTCAAATTTTTGCACCGTTTGTGAAATGATACTCTTGTAGATGAGTTTGAGCTAACCAGCTAATCAAATAATTACACTCGTGTGTAATTATTATATTGGCAATCTCAGCTTCCTTCCTTGTCAGACTTAATTAGGTTCTTCAGTTCCTTACATATGTTGCACTAGAGTTACAAATTACCTTCTTTCCACTATGGGAAGCTAATCTAAAGTCACCTACAGAATTTATTCTATTTTGAGGGCTAAATGGGCTCTAGGAAGGTGTAAATAATAGTAAGGTTAATACATGCATAGTAATTAGTGTTCAACCTCTGCAATTTAAAATCATTACACATGTATAGCCTATTAAGTCAAGTTTGCCAAATCTTATTTGACAGTTGTGTGACAAATTGGAGCAGACAGGTAAGTCTATTTATGTATCTGACCAGAAATACGTTTCAAAACAACATTAGGTTAAATACAAGAGATATAGCAAAATGTCCAATTAGAATATATTTAGTTGTATTGCAAACTGTGTAACTGGTCAACTGTCTGTCTGTGTGTGTCTGTGTGACATTACCCCATATAAATATGCATTTCCTGAAAACAAGACACATTCCGAAATATGTAGGGGTACTTGTGAAGGCGGTACAGCTCCAAAATACGAATGAATGTGTAATTATGGCATACTAAAAGTTAACTTAAAAGTGATCACTCCTTAAATAGTCATGTACCTACACACTACTAGCATACATTGAGAGCACTTATATTTGTAGAATATAAAAATATATATTTTAATTACATTTACTTTATTTTGATAACAAATTGTTTTTTTCCACTACCACTTAATGCAATTGCTATATAAATAAATTTTACTACTCATAGGTCAGATAAGTTTCCGAACACTCTCCTTTATTGCATGTCTAGCCTTGCTGTGCTGTTGAATTTAAACTTCTGCCCACCAAAAGCCCCAATGACTAGAGATCAACTCATGATTTAACATACAGTACATGTAGTGTTGCCACCTGGTCGGTATTTGTCTGGAATAGCCAGTAATTCACCAGCTAGGACAAGCCCCAGTATAACGAAATCACCAGCAATGTATTGGCCGTAAATTCAAACTGCCCTGTAAATCCCTCCCTTCTCTTATCCCTCTCCACTGTCAATCTTCCCTTCTGCCCACACGCCCGCCCAGTGCGCCCATTTTCCCTCACATTTTTTACAAGCCCCATCCTCTTTCCATACACCCAGTCTGCCTATTTCCTGTCCCATACTTCATAGCCCCGCCCCCACATGATGTCACAGACCGACATCTCCAATGGCAGGTGTAAGGTAAAACAAAAAAAAAGTGGCAAACCTACATACAGTAAGATGCTATTTATATTTTTTAATTTCAAAATACCCATGATTGTCTCTAAGCACTCAGGCCTTAGTCTTTTACATAGCTGAAATACACCGTCCTTTATTTCTACTTTGTCTGTGATTTAACCACTCCTCTAAAAAGATATTATCAGTTCAGGGAGTTAAATCATATCATGTCCTTAACAAAACTGCCACACTACTTATATCTAATGGCTAGCTAGTGTTATTGTGAATGCTAAGCATTTCTTTCCACTGCTTTTCCTCAATGGACTTTGCATTTCCCAGGCATTTGCAAGGTCTGTCCCCATCAATTTGTTACTCTTTAAAGCTGTCCTTGAACTGATCTTTCTTTTCTTTTAGTATGTAGTAAATCATATATATGATTTTACCAATGAGATTCTATTTCTAATGCTTTGCCCTCTGGTTTGGACCTTAAAAAGTGAGCAGTAAAAATAATCATTTCAATCACATTTTATTAAGATGAACTCTCTCTCTACATATATATATATAGTTTGTTTGCTTTTGCTTATGCTGACTTAATTATACCATATGGCACATTTAAAGTAAGTTGGAGGAGTCTGTTTACTCAGAACTTACTGACAGCCAAATATAATTAGTGCTTACAATATGCAGATCAGGCAAAACACACCTAAAGATCAAATGAATGTTTGTTTCAAGATCCCTGATTAAAACCTACATCCTGAATGCATTTATTTTAGTGTCTGTTGATGTCTGTTCTGTGGGTGTTAATCTCAAAACTTGTATTGGTTAAATAAGCAGCCTTTTTAAAAATCTGCCAACAAAGCCAGTATAAGACTGGAACTACACAATGCGTCTTTTTTTCCCAGAAAAGGTGTCAACCATTTAATCAGTAAAGTGCTGTAGGCTGTTTTAGGGCTCTTACTGACGAGCGGTTGAAGCTGTGCTCCCCTGCGTTCCGTTTTTCTGCGTTCAGCCGCAGGGGAACGCAGGAATAGACTCATTAAGTTCTTTTCAATTTCGCTGTACTCACACAGGCGCGTGTAGGTGCCGAACGCAGGTTGAGACGCAACATGCTGCATTTTTCCTGCGTTCTGCACCTACACGCGCCTGTGTGAGTACAGCCCCATTGAAAAGAACTTAATGCGTCTATTTCTGCGCTCCCCTGCAGCTGAACGCAGAAAAACGGAATGCAGGGGAGCACATCTTCAACCAATCGTCAGTAAGAGCCCTTAGGCTGGAACTACATGATGCATCTTTATGAGAACTGACGTGATGAGAGGAAACAGATGCAACGAGACGGATGCGACGAAAAAAGGTAATAGATATGTCAGACCTTGTCTGTCGGATGCGAACACTGCACGTTGCGTTTTCATCCAACAGTTTTGTTGCATTCGTCTCGTTGCATCCATTTCCTCTCATTGCAACAGTTCTCAAGAAGATGCATTGTGTAGTTCCAGCCTAAAACAGCCTACAGCACTTTGCTGATTAACTGGATAATCAGTTTAAGCTGCTCTATGGTTGCCACCTTTTCTGGGAAAAAATACCGGCCTTCCTATATTGTGCTATTTCTGCCATATTAATAACATTCGCATTAAGCACCATTTTTACCGGCTGGGCCGGTATAATACCGACCAGGTGGCAACCCTAAGCTGCTCTGGGTTAGAATATTGATATCATTAAAATGTTACTCACGCATAGTGGCTTGGCAGCTGCACAGTAACTGATGGTCTCAGTTCATCTAAGGCTATGGGTATTTTTGCAGGCTGAGAGAAGCAGATCTGTTCCATGCCACTGCTCCATTCATCTGAGCATTTCTGGGGCCCAAATCCATTGAGTTGGGCCCCGGAGTGGATACGATTCTCTTAGCCTGCCAAAATATGAAGGTTGAGAGCAGTGGAACCTACAGCTCCATGTGTCCATAGCCTATTGGCATGGAGGTAGAATAGTCAGCACAACTTCTTACACCTTTCCTTCTTATCTTGTAGTGCAGGTTCCCCAATGGCCACTTTCCACCGGGAATAATAATGGCTATTGTGATTTTACACTACTACTGTACTTATTGCGGACTTCTGGGCATTATAGCAACGTTTCAGGCCTTAAATGGCCTTTTATCAAGCCATAGCCTAAGGGCACACTAGTGCATTACACACTTCTCTCCCATTGTTGAATATTAATGAGATGGAGAGAAGTGGATGCACTGAAATCAGCTTTTCCTGTATCTGCATTTAAAAGTACAGCTTCAGCCTGTGTGCACTCTGTTGTGCAAGCTGTTGTGAGCTCTATTTGCACCCTGTGATAAATTTAAAGGTTATCTCCCTCAAACTGACTGTGTACCGATAAGGTACTGCTTTCTTGCGTGGATTTCATAAAATAGCATTATATGAGAGTTTACCATGGTCAACATTTCAGAAACATTGGAAAAAATGTTGTCTCAAATATGTTGTGAAATCAAATGGTATTTGAAGTGCAATATTGTTAATGTTACTTATTTGGCAACACTTGCATGTAATAAATAAACTGCAGGCCAGGGAATCAGACTCACAAAATGACTTACTGGAGCACTATATTGTGCCAAAGAAAATGGAAAAAGTTGTTCAAATATGATTACGTTGGCTGTAAAATAAGAACATAAACATAATTACTATACAGCAATATATATATATACATATATATATATATATATATATATATATCTATATATATATATATATATATATATCTATATATATATAAAGGAAAATGAATGGAATTAATCTGAAAGCATTGTGGAATCTGAATTTGGGCACTATTGTTAAAATGTTCACCTTCATCCTATGGCTGTTCAGCTGTTGAACCCAATACTGTTTGCTTCAGCAACAGCTGGAAAGTTGCTGGAGTCTTCCTTTATCATTTCTGCTTTGTATTTTCTTGCCAGTAACTTTGATTAAACATGAATATTGTTAAATAGAAGAAGAAGCTCTGAATGACATACCTGTAGATATAACTAAAGGGTCATTAATTGGTGCTGCTTGCAAAGATGGAGCATTAAGTCAACAACATTGTCTCCATTACTTAATTATTGGGTGGCTTTCTGAAGAAAGGAACAGACGTATACGTGCACATGACGTACTTCAGGGAGTGAGCGGGTAAATTAATGTGCTGGGTAAACGGAGACAAACCACTAAAATTTCCACCACTTGACATATAAGGTGAAATCTGAAATAGACATGGAGAGTTTGTTTTTTCTATTAAGATACTATATAATGAATGCTTAAATTTCAAGACATGGGGGTAGAGTTACTAAAAGGTAAAGTGGCAAACGCTGGTGAAAATTTGCCAGCATTACCGCCCACAGGGACATTGGCAATTTACTAACGGATGTAGGTGCCAATTCGCTAGCAAAAGAGATAGGCGCTAGCGCTCATTCGCAATCTATCTCCAGATGACAATTTCCCCTGGCGAATGGACATTACGCCACAAATTCAATAAACTGCGGATTTAACTGAGTGTTACCTCTTTCGCCAGACTTGCCTTCGTCAGCTCAGACCAAGCGAAGTGCATAGATCTTCCTTAATCTACTGTAACTTACATCATATTCTGTGAGTGGAAAAAAATCATTTTTATTGGGTAACAGTTTCCCCCATATATTAACTATACAGTGGGCTCATGTGTAGGGCATTATATTAACTCTATTGTCTTCATTAAGGTTCCCTGGACTTGTGTAATTAACAGTGGAAATGTAATATACTTGCTGCAACATATAACATAAAGATGTCCATTCAACTTTAAATTTCCCGCCTTATGCAAATTAACCTGAGCGCAAGACCTCTAGCAAATTTGCGCTAGGCAGAAATGAACGCTTCGCTTTGAATTGCTTGCATTGCCGAAGTAACACTAGTGAAAAGTCGCCAGCGTTAGGCGCACATGAATTATTGTTGTCTGAGCTAATTTTCGCATGGGGAAGTGTAGCGATGGGTGCGAATTGGTCGCTGGCGAAATTTCACTGGTTTCTGAATCTGCTGCTTGGAGTCTATGAAGTCTGGGGCAGCTCCTCTGTCAGTTCCTTGTATAGGAAACAGTTAGGACGTATGCTAACAGTTCTCAATGCCAGGCAGTTGCTGTAAGTCATTTTAAACAACAATTCTTACATTAAAAACACTGAAACATTGTGCCTTTGAATACATACAAGATTAATAATAACAATAATAAAGAAAACAGATGGTTTATGCTACATAGAAAAGACAGACACAATTGATTTTGCTAACCTAGACAAGATGCACTAAAAAATAATTATTATATAAAAGTTGCCAAGTAATAAAAAAAATGGTATAATAAATTGGTCATTATTTGGATAATGCAAGGCAGCAAAATAAATCCACAGAGACAGAAAGAAATTATGTTTTAGTGGTAGTTTAGGAATAGACAATTAATCAAGGAAGGTTTGATTACATATTTATTTATGCTTTTTAAAGATGCATTAAGACATTAAGGAGTTTGAAAGCAAGGAAGGACATTTATATTTATTATTACATTCAAGCATCAGTGTAGATTTTCCTCCACAGGATTTTATTAGCAGTTTGTTTATAAGTTGTTGTTGTTTATTAGTCTTGCTGGTGCATTGTGTTTGACTTTCTTGGATCAGCATAGACAAGGTAGTGTGGCAAGGGGTACAAAATACACAGAGCACTTGGCATGTACAATGTACAGCATGTAGTCCAGGGAAGAAGAATAGCGCAAAGTATATAAAAAAAGCATTTTTAAATTGATTTATTCTTAAAAGATCATTAGCAATGATATACGAGTTTACAACATCCATAAGATGCATTAATTAACACATATCAGTGTAGACATAATAAAATTATATTCAATGAAATTTCCAAAATGTCAGTATTAACATAAAAAAGGCGTGTTGCTTTTCTCATGTATACATGTCAGTCAAGCTATATGCATGTGGCATTTCAATTATTCATTTAGCACCCTTGTGTATCCGGCATTCATTTTTTTTAATGTGGCCTCATAGCTTTAATTGGGCCTCTTAATTTTTCTGTTAAATGTCTTATAGTTTCTAAATCTCACAGAATCATATCTTCTAGTGTTACAAAAACAGACACAATAAACATTTTATGCAACTACACATTTCTTCTTTCAAATACCAAGATATATTATATAATAACACACAAGAGCCATCAATATCCTGTAAATTATATCCTTATAAACGGTACTTAGTAATGTCATCGTTTATAATCAGAGCTTAGTATTGTCATATCTGTCACATGTCTCGCTGAAACTTGTGTATTATTATAAATAAAGTAGCCCCAGTTGCAAAATATGAGGATATAGAGGTCACCTCGGAGTTCCACGACCTGTATAAAAACACTTGGCCTTCGGCCTCATGCTTTTTATGGTCATTGAACGCCTCTGTAACTTACTGTATATTTTACAAGAGGAGGTACTTTATTCACTACATAATAGTTAAAAACAATATCAGGAAATTTCACTTCCTTAACATGGTTTCGTTTACAGCTACACATGTATCTATACTGATTGAATAACTTATAGATGACATATAGTAACATAGTACAGTGAGGAGCTATATCATCCAGGGCATTGATATATTAAAGAAGAAGGAAAGCTACTGAAGCAGTTTATTGGCAATAGATTAGCCACAAAAGTGCAAGCTATAAACTATATTTGTTCGCAGAATACATTACCATACCTGAGTAAACAGCTCTATTATCTTTCTCTGTTTGTTTAGGATCGCAGCTGCCATATTAGCTTGTTGTGACATAATTTCCTGCTGGATTCTCTCCCTGCTCACTCAGATTACAGCAGGGAGGGGAGGATGGGAGGGGGAGAGAGAAGCAAACTGAACATGCTCAAGCCCTAGCCCTGGAGGTTTAAGCTGAAAACAGGAAGTCTGATACAGAAGCCCATGTGTATACAATAGAAGGAAAAAAATGTTGTGTTTCTTTTGAGGATACAGATCAGCATTACTTTGTGGGTTTACTGGTGTATGTATAGACCTTTCCGATAAAGTTTACTTAGCTTAATCTTTCCTTCTCCTTTGAGGGGTTTAACCAATGACTGAAGACATACCACTCATCCTGGACAACTTCTGTTGTACTGTAGTTATGTCCCACTCATCCTGGACAACTTCTGTTGTACTGTAGTTATGTCATGGGAAAACATTCCGGTGCACAACTAAAATTTCCCTGGTTTGCTTGTGCCTAATGAAGTCAATGCGAGTAATGCAATGTCTTACAGGGTACCTTGGGAAAAACAGCATTGTTTTGCTTGTCCTCTCGTCTTACACACGTTGCTCTTATTAAGGTGCAATATGCTTACAGTTACCGATCTATACACTTCAGGTAGTAATGGTTAGGGCCAAGATATGTTGGCTTCTCTTGCTATATTATCTACAGTATAATCTATGCGATCTTATGAAGTGCAGTTCTTTTAAGGAACTATTAAGTGTTTTATTGTCTAGACCAGGGGTCCCCAACCTTTTTCCACTTGTGAGCAACATTCAGATGTCAAAAGAGTTGGAGAGCAATGCAAGCCTGAAAAATATTTCTGGGTGTTGCCCAATAAGGGCTGTCATTGACTATTGGTAGCTTCTATGTGTTCTGGCAGCTTACAAGGTTTGGTAGGACACCTGGTTTTTATACAACCAAAACTTGCCTTCAAGCTTGAAATTCAAAAATAAGCACCTGCTCCAAGACCACTGAGAGCAACATCCATGGGGTTGAAGAGCAACCTGTTGCTCACAAGCTACTGGTTGGGGATCACTGGGCTAGACTATGACTGTGGCATATTTTAGTTTGCAATAGGAATACACCACTGAGAGCAACACTAGTGAGATTTACTGCACATGCACACAGTGCACAACAGCCACAAGAGATCCCTGGGAAAAATCAAGAAGAAATACCAACTGTAATCACTGTGGTGTCTAAGAAAATGTTTCCTTGTATGCATTAAACATAGGTTTTGCAAACCTAAAAATGAATGAACCTACCAATCTGCCACTATGTGTGGCATAAAACTAATTACTAAAAAAAGTGCAATGAAAGGTAATATGACAAATTGTGAATTTTGAAAGCTATATTTTTCTCATCTTCCTCGTTAATGCACTTACTTTCATAACCCTTTTACAGACATACATGTCACAGACTCACTGCACCCTCCCCATTAATAATTTAAAAATGTTTTTTTTGTGGTGGGTATAACTTTCTATTTTGCTAGCTAATTGGGTTATAAAGTGTAAGCTAAAACTGTGGATCTTTCAGTAAGGGAACAGTAAGTACTGTAGAAGCACAAAGGAAAAGAACGTCCATGTAATTACTTGAAATGCTTACTGGTAACAGTGTTAATATGAACAGACCCTGCAGCTCAAGATGAATAGTTGTATATTTCAATAAAGCTTTTCTCTGAAAAGAATCTGTGACTTATCAATAGGAATTCAAAACTAGAAAGTTACATAAATCCATCCATTATTGTAAAATAACGCTGTCAACAATTTACTTTCTTCTTCGCCTTCCAGATCTATGTTTCTTATAATACAGTAAAGCAACACTCTTTTACATATTCCTAATGAAACCATTTAAAATCTAGAAATTAGCAAAAGTATAGGAGATATATAATGTTCAATGTGAGACTAATAATGGCAGCTTTGGTACAGTATGTTCTTGATATCACCGAGAAAAAAATCATTGAAAGCAAATGTCTACTTCCAGCTATTCTCTGCCACACATATTATTTTATATAACTTGCTTGGACTTCTTCCCAGCCACATCCCTTAGACCTCACCCTAACTCTTCTCTTAGTTCGCTACATAGACTTCTGGGTCTCACTGTAGTAAGTAAATGCTCATACTAAGCGCTTACCAATGCAAATACAATAAAAAAAGATTTAGGGCACGCAACTACTTATAAAAATGAAAAAGTGCCATTTATCTGTGCCATTGCCTGCAAAAGCATGTGCCATGAACCATATATCTGAGGTTATGTTTTACATATGAAAGCCTTTTGGGACATTTAGCCATTTAAATTTAAGTGTTTTAAAGTGATACAAATATAATGCAGTGCAGTTTCTGCACTGGTAAAACTGGTGTGTTTGCTTCAGAAACACTAATATTGTTTATATAAATAAGCTTCTATTTAGCAATGGGGGCAGCTATTCAAAGGAGAAAAGGTTACACAGCAGATGACAGATAAGCTCTGTAGAACATAATGGTGTTAGCTGTTTAACTATTTAACCTGCGCCATATTTTTTCTTATTGTCTGCCTTTTTCAATTTCCGCCATTGCTATACAGCAGCTTATTTATATAAACAAGGGTAGTGTTTCTGAAGCAAACAGCTCAGTTTTACCAGTGCAGGGCAACATTACATGATATTTTCATTAATTTAAAACACTTTCATTTTTTGGTGTTCCTGTTCCTTTAAGATCTGCTTGCATTTTTACCATTATTGAGACCGCACCTATTCCAATTAAAATATACATGGTTAAGGGGAGACAAGAAATCACCCCAGTTATAGTAATTTGCTGTATTTCATTGCATGCTATTATGCCATGTTATGTTTAAAGGCTCATTTATCAACATTTGAATTTTAGTGATTTTAGAGTTTTTTAAAACTAATGACTAAACGCCCTGATGCCTTCTAATTTATTAAAAGATCTGAATATAAAAAGTACAAATGAAAAAAAAATGCAACAATGCGCTAAAACATATGAAAAACTTGGACAACCTCTACGGACCTTAAAGGAGAACGCCATCTTCTTGCATGCGCAGTTGGAGCAGGCTGCCAGTTTCTTAAAGTAGAATTCAACCCCCTAATTTGCATCCCCCTTCCCCCCTACCCTAAATAGGCTCCCTCCTGCCACCCTGGGCCTACCTGACACCCTGGGCAAATTGGAAAGTTCTCTTGTGTTTGCTCAACTTTGACGGATATGGAAATGAAGAAAGAAGAAGAAAACTTGGTAGGTTTTTTTCTCCCTATGGTGTAACGGGATAGGCTTAGTTGAGGCTTACTAGGCACAGCTCACAGCTATGTTGAATGTCAGATTTTATAATTGGAGTGTTTTGGCCATGTCTAATTGCCATAGAGGCTAGGCAAAGGGCTGTGTGACTGACAGCTCTTGTGAAAGACGTGGTTGGGTCTTCATATTGGTTTTCATGTAAGTGGATAGTATGTAATAGGCAAGGGGCTATGTTGTTTGACAGGCAGTCTTTGCCATGGATTGGAAAGTCCTATTGTGATTGGTCAACTTTGATGCATATGGAAAAGAAGAAGGCTTGGTAGGTTTTTCTCTCCCTATGGTGTTACTGGATAGGGAAGTTGAGGCTTACTAGGCACAGCTCAACACATGTGCTGAAATGTCAGATTTTATCATGGGAATTCTTGGGCAGTGACTAATTGCCATAGAGGCTAGGCAAAGGGCTTTGTGACTGACAGCTCTTATGATAGAAGTGGTTGGGTCTTCCTACTGTTTTTCATGTAAGTGGATAGTCTGTAATAGGCAAAGGGCTCTGTTGTTTAACAGTCAGTCTTTGACATGGACTGGAAAGTCCTCTTGTGATTGGTCAACTTTGATGGACTTGAAGAAGTCTTTCCCTATGGTGTTACAGAATAGGGAAGTTGAGGCTTACTAGGCACAGCTCAACACATGGCAATGTGTTGGAATGTCAGATTTTATCATGGGAGTGCTTGGGCAATGGCTAATTGCCATAGAGGCTAGGCAAAGGGCTGTGTGACTGACAGCTCTTGTGATAGAAGTGGTTGGGTCTTCCTATTTTTTTTCATATAAGTGGGATGTATGTAATAGACAAAGGGCTATTTTGTTTGATAGGCAGTCTTTGACATGGATTGGAAAGTACGCTTGTGATTGGTCAACTTTGACAGATATGGAAAGGAAGAAGACTTGGTAGGTTTTTCTCTCCCTATGGTATTACGGGATAGGAAAGTTGAGGCTTACTAGGCACAGCTCAACACATGGCTAGGGGCATTTGCCCAGGGTGCGAGGTAGGCCAGGGGGGATGCAAATTATGGGGTTGAATTCTCCTTTAACAACTGCGCATGCGCCAAAAGTCACGGTAATTGCCGAAATGCCGGAAGAAGACCCAAAGTTTACCAAAGAGAAGAAGATGGTGCCCATGAACTCCAATGCACTGAAACGAGGGGTAAGTAAAGGGTTAGGGACACCGAGGGTAACACCTAGGCTGAAGAGAGCAGGGAGGGGGGTCTATGTAGGATAGGGGATTTTAATATAAAGGGTTTGGTTCTCCTTTAACTAGTGAAAATCCTCTAGGATTAATGAAGCTCCCATTGACTTCTATAGGACCAAGAGTGCTTTTACTTGACAAAGTTTTCTATTAGCGTTTTTCATGATTTTTACACTTTATAAATCTCACATTTTTGAGAAACAAAAAAAAAAACACATTTTTAAAGATTCATGACAGAAATTTGAATGTTAGTAAATAGAACCTTAATGATCTCTATGAAAATGGTGTATGATATTTAGTGTGAGACGCCACTCAGGGATCAGTTTTAAATGTTTCAGTAACTGCCTATATGTGGGTGATAGGGATTCCTTTTTTCAAGCAACTGCAAAAATAAATGACCCTTTTTAATTTTTATATGCTTTTGAGTGCCATAAATCTCTTTTTGCCCTCTCCTATTTTAGAAACAGTATTAGCAAGGGAGCACCCTCATTTATACTGTTGAAAATGATTGAATACTTGTACCAATTGCCTACGAAAATTGTTTTAGTTATACAGAAGTTGCCATTTGTGGGTGATTTCTATCTATCCTGTCTGTAGATTTTGAAAGATGAAGATAGAAATGGGAAGAAAACTTGTAGAAAAGTAAGCTGCTTTAAATTTATATATATGCATTAAAGCTTTCTGAGATTGAGGTACTTTAAAAACATTGTAATGAGTTTCTTTCAACCAGCAAGTGAGCTAATCTTTTGGTTTTTTTTTTTAATCATAACCGAGGTGCCGAATGTACCACCAGGTTAATCAAAATGTTTTATAAATTTGGCTGTCCAACCTGACTGTGACAAGGCTTTGCAAAATGAGAAAATTCATCGACCATTGACTACAGTCTATTCAAAGATTACAATTTTTATTGAAGGAAGATTAAATGTAGACTTATGTATTTTAATTTGTTGCAGGGGTGGAAAATATAATTATTGGTCTAGCAATTATTATGCACAAAGAAAGCTAAGCGAACAAAACAAAATACAGAATGTTTCTTGATTTTCGCTAGATTTGCCTTTAAATCTTATACAGTGTACTACCAGTTGATGTCTTAAATGGGTGGTTCACCTCTATGTTAACTTCTAGTATTCTAAGTTAAATTGGTCTTCATTATTTATTACGTATAGTCATTTGACTTCTTCTTCTGAGGTGGAGGTCACTGGCCCCATCTAAAAACAAATTCTATGCAAGGTTACAATTCTTTTGTTATTGCTACTTTTTATTGCTCATGTTTCTATTTAGGCCCTCTCCTAATCATATTCCAGTCTCTTATTCAAATTAATGCAGGGTTGCTATGGTCATTTGGGCCCTAACAACCAGATTGCTGAAATTGCAAGCTGGAGAGATGCAGAATAAAAAGTTTAATAAGTTACATATAATGAAAAATTAATACCAATTGCAAATTGTCCCCTTTAAGATTTAGACATCAAGCCTCTGGTGCCAAAAAGTGTGAGCAGGATTTATGAATGCATATTACATGTTCTCAGAACTGTGAAGTTTGAATTTAGGCTTGTCTTACTAGGCAAATTTAGATGATTTAGCCGCAGTTATTGTAGTCAGGAATCAAGGCAAGAGGTCAGAATCCAAGATTCAGTCAGTAACAGAATCATAGAGCACCCAGGAACACTCAGGAGTAGAACCTATATTCAGGCATTGAACCCAGGTCCCTGACATCTCCTTATTTTTCAAATTTCGTGCAGCAAGCAATTTGTTGTGGCTACAAAATAGCCTGACATAGACTAAACTGAAAATTGCCTCTGCTAAAACACATGAAGGGGGGGGGTATTTATTATGCTCCAAATATCCGAAATTCAAATAATTTGTAATTTTCGGGATAAAAAAAACGAAGGTCTTTAAAGTCTGGCTCCGAAAATCCGGCATCTCAAAGCTCTCAAGGTCCTGTATAAGTCAATGGGGAAGGTCCCAGTGTCTGCGCTGCTGTCTGTACTGATGTCCAATAATTTCGGTATTTTGGACCAAAAAGCTTGAAAAATTTGTAGTATTTGCAGAAAAGTACAAATAAATCTTACTTTACGGGCAAAGCTCCGAAGTTATCAGATTTTTGCCAGACCCAATTTTTTTCAGACTTTTCTAATGATAAATAAAGTCCATTCGGGCAGTCGGAGTTGATCGGATTTTTATGTTAGAAATACTTAGAAAAATTCGGACCTTGAAAAATAACCCCGGAAGTGTCTTAGCAAAACCATTATCACTTTTGTCTATTTTGTAGCCGTGACAAGTAGCTGCTACTAGTTGCTATGTGTGTCTTCACCCATAGGGGCAAATTCACTACAGTGAAAAGCGTCTAACGCTAGCGCAAATTCGCCAGCGTGACATCATTTCGTTACTACGCCGATTTACTAATGGGTGCTGGCGTAAATTTGCTAGCGAAGTGGACCTACTCCAGCACTACTTTGCACCCTTACGCCAGGCGAAGTTGCACTGTGACGAAGGGACGTAACTACGTTAATTCACTAACTTGTGCATTTTACTGAACATTACCTCTTGCGCTAGACTTGCCTTCACCACCTCAGACCAGGCGAAATGCAATAGAGTAGATAGGGATTGCTTCAAAAAAAGTAGAAATTTTAGAAAGTCCCAAAAAACGCTGGCGTCTTTTCCATTTTTAAGGGTGATAGGCTGAAAAAGATCGTACATTTTTTTGAGGTACCCTCCTTCCCCCCTACATTTCCCAACATATGGCACCTAAACTATACAGTGGCAACATGTGTAGGGCAATATAACAACTCTATTTTATTTTATGAAGCTTTCGCACGCTTGTGTAGTGTAATGTATTTGCTGCTACATATACGTCCATTGTACTTTAACTTTGTGCCATATGGCATTGCTAGCGTAACTGCGTTTTCCTTGACGAATTGACTCTAGCGCAACTTCACTACCTTCGCCTCCCTGAGCGCAACTTCGGATTTTAGTGAATTAGCGGCGCCCTGGCGAAGTGCGGCTAAGTGTGGCGAAGCCTGCACTAGCACAGCTCTGCAGGTTAGTGAATTTGCCCCTTAAAGAGGTAATTTACCTTTGCATTAACTTTTAGTATGATGTACACAGTGACAGTTGGAGACAATATGCAGATTAATTTTATTATTTTTGTGTATTTTAATTATTCAGAATTTTTGTTTAGCAGCTCTTTCATCTTGAATTTCTATCTGGTTGCAATTTGCCCTAGCAATCAGGCCATGGTGTGAATGAGAGACAGATAGACATATAAGACAATTTTGGAATAAAAGATAAGTAATAAAAAGCAACTTTAACAATATAACTGTATCCTCACAGAGCAATAGATTTTTGGCTGCTGAGCTCAGTGACCTACATTTTAAGATGGAAAATGGCAGGAAGAAGGCAAAGAATTCAAAAACTATATATACATATTTATACAGTACATGTACATAAGGAATAATGGTTTCCAAATAGACATTATAAGAATGTTAGAATTCTTCATAAGGTTAATGGACCTAAAGTGCAAGCTAGGGTGCACCAAGATGCAGGATAGTCCTGTGCTTACTGCCTGTTAATGGTACAAGGTGCATTGATACATGTAATTCATAAATGGGTCCGAACAGCATTCAATTTTGTGCCACTTTGGGCTCCAGCACTTGTAAATTTCAAACTTGTAATTCAGACATGGAGAGTCTATTTAAGATGAGTAATATTACCTTGGTGGACTGTTGGAACTGTTGAGGCTTGTTTCCTGTGCCAAAGTACTGGTCTTAGTATATACCACATTTGATCTGCAATCTACTTGACGGAATGTAAAAATAAAATATACATTAATTTCAGATTGGCAGTGGTCAAGTCTGTAAATACTGTATAACCACTACTAAAAGCAGTACCTGTCTTTTTTTATGCCACTGCCCTTTGGTTCTTACTTAAAAAAAATGTGGAAGGAGCCAGCTAAATAATACACTTGTGAAGAAGTATGCAAGGCTAACTTCTGTCACGGTGTTTCAAGAGACAGAATTGGTAGTGCAGAAAGGGACTGAAAATACTTCTTTCCAAAGCACAAGTATTGTATATTGAAAAGTTGGTTATAATTAGATTTTGTTTGATTGAGCAACATTTTGGTTACTTCCCCTTTAATTAAAAAAATGTTTTGAAAAAGAAACATTTTAACATGTTTGAAGTGCAGATGTAGCTCACAACTCTCACAGCTTTTAAGTAAGTGAACAAATTCAGTGACCTGGAATTTAAACTGGTTTGACTTTGTCATTTTTCAGCAGAATACCTGGGGGGTTTTGGAGTTATGCAAGGTTTTAAATGGTGCAAAGTATATTTATTGGTAGATTATTTACCAAAATGTACCAGTTAAAAAGGAATGTAATGATGAAAGTGCAAGAGTGGATACTGTGTGGTGTTCTTTTGGGGGTCTGAGAAGGAAATTCCCTGAAAGCTCAGAGAATGATAAATATGAGTTTTGATTAAATCAGTCAAATTAATTTTGTAAAAACTCCTAAACATTTCAATAAACTATAAATACTGTAAAAATGTTCACCTGAATCACCTCACCCAGACTCAAATATTAGGAGGTTATTTATCAAAGGTCGAGTTTTAAGAGTTTTTTTTTTACCTCAAACTCAAATGGTATCTTATTTAAGAAAAAAGGTGAAAGTCTAAAATTCAAATGAATGTTACCGACCCCCAAAACTCGAATCAAATTAAAATTGAGTTTTTCTTTGAAGAAAACTCAAATGTGAGGAAGGCTATTAACTTCTTCACATAGGTCAGCAGACCTCTGCCAATGACTTTTACATGTTTTTGAATTCAAGTTACTTCCAGGGTAGGGGGATGATAATGATGATCTCGTATTCGAATTTGAATTGGTGGGTTTAAACGCTAAATTGTGAGTTTTGACCAAACCTCAAATTTACCATTCGAAACCTAGTAAATCTGCTCCTTAAAGGGATCCTGTCATCGGAAAACATGTTTTTTTTCAAAATGCATCAGTTAATAGTGCTACTCCAGCAGAATTTTGCACTGAAATCCGTTTCTCAAAAGAGCAGATTTTTTTATATTCAATTTTGAAATCTGACATGGGGCTAGACATTTTGTCAATTTCCCAGCTGCCCCTGGTCATGTGACTTGTGCCTGCACTTTAGGAGAGAAATGCTTTCTAGCAGGCTGCTGTTTTTCCTTCTCAATGTAACTGAATGTGTCTCAGTGGGACATGGGTTTTTAATATTGAGTGTTGTTCTTAGATCTACCAGGCAGCTGTTATCTTGTGTTAGGGAGCTGTTATCTGGTTACCTTCCCATTGTTCTTTTGTTTGGCTGCTGGGGGGGAAAGGGAGGGGGTGATATCACTCCAACTTGCAGTACAGCAGTAAAGAGTGATTGAAGTTTATCAGAGCACAAGTCACATGACTTGGGGCAGCTGGGAAACTGACAATATGTCTAGCCCCATGTCAGATTTCAAAATTGAATATAAAAAAATCTGTTTACGCTTTTGAGAAATGGATTTCAGCGCAGAATTCTGCAGGAGCAGCACTATTAACCGATTCATTTTGAAAAAAAATTTTTTTCCCATGACAGTATCCCTTTAATGTGCAGTTACTAAAACACAAAAGTTCACTTGCTCCCTCACACACACCCTGTCTTCAAATCCCACACTAACAGTCACTTTTCCATTCACTGGGCCCAAATTAATTTCCTTCTGCAAAAGAGTGAGACATAATTATAGTCAATAAATCCATTGACTTATAAATTATACATAAACTATATGCATATAGCAAAATATACCCAACTGAAATGCATCGTTTTCTAATTTTAGAATCGTTTTTCTAATTTTTAATCTAATAAACAGATCATTTTTTTAATAAATTTCTAATTGAAATGTTCTTGCTAGACATAATGCCTCAGTTAAGTCCCTTGCGAGGTCAGTGAATGGAGATTGCATACAGTATGGATCCCACTACAAACCCTTCTACCTTAAAGCTAAGGGCTTTTCCTTTCTTTGCCTAGCCTCTCACCAATTTTATTTTAGTTATTAGTATTGCTTCCAGATCAGTACAAAAGAGTTTGAAGTAAAATAAATGGCTAAAGGTGTTAGCTGGCATGACAGTAGAAGAGATTTGATTGTGCAAATACAGAACAATGTTTACCAAAGGTAAAAATAGGCAGTGAAAGACAGAAGAAAAGGCACTAAAAACTAATCACGCCAACTAAACACACACAACCATAAAAGGTAAAAAGACAAATATTTCCTTTCTAACCCCAGAGCGTACTGTATGCTTTAGGTTTCACAAGAGAAGCATAAAAGAATGGCAGCTTTCCACCAGGCAGTGGTTGAATTTGAGAGATTTTTGTTCTTGTAGTGTCTGTTTATCTTGATACTGAGCCAAGTTGAAAGAAAAATAGAAAATTGCACCTTTCAGTTGGTCGATGCATATTATGCCAGAATAAACTAATATAGAGAGATATTTTGTGAGCCCTGGTGCCAAGTGCATATTTTATAAACTGCACCCATCAAGACATTAATCCTTATTAATTGCTCTGATTAGGTTGGGTAAGCTTTTGTGTGCTGACAGAATATCATGGAGAGTGTGAAGGCAATGTGAAGGTGGGTGGTTATTTTGCTGAACATATAATCAGGAGTGATCTGCTTTGGGCACAGAGTCTGGTTATGGACTCTGCTGATGAATCAAAGACTTCCTCCATTAAAAAAAAAAATGTCAGGACAAAGCCTGTGTGTGTTGCAATAGTTTGAAGCAGTTGCCCAAGTTGTACACACAGATACCCACTTTGACTGCTTTCCTAACTTTGCTTTATCTTCCCATTTCTATACTCAAACTTAGAGGCACATTTCTGAAACTTAGAGGCACATTTCTTAGAGGCAACATTTCTGAATTCATGTTGAGTTTTTTAAAACTCCCATAAACAATTCAAATTTCCTCGGGTGACCAGGATCGACCCGAAAAACACAATTCGAGTTTTTTCTCCGTTTCTTCTCAGCAGGAATTCTGCAAACTCAAAATTGATCCAAGGATGTCTCCCATTGACTAAAGCAGCAATTCATCAGGTTTTGGGTGGTGAATAGTCTAACTTGAGTTCTTAAAGGGTCAGTGTATATTAAATCTCAAAAATCGAATTCGAATTTTTAAAAAGAAAACTTGGATTGAATTTGAACAATTCCCTAGTCGAATTTGACAGTTTTTGGTCATTTTCAATTCAACCCTTGATAAATCTGCCCCTTAGTGCCTTAATTCAAATTTACGACTTGACCTAGCCTATGACTTAAATCAGCTAATCTGCTGTAGCTCTCTAAATCCCTGCCTTTATATACTGCAGAAACAAGATATCAACTGTGAACACACCAACCAAAAGACCTCTCTGCTTCTGTCTCCAGTTGATGAGCTTTTTTTGGCCACATGCTATCTATCTATATGTATTTTTGGTGAGTACATTAGATTTACCTGTTCCATGGGAAGACAATAGCAGTAGTGTGCATCCATCCAAATCCTAACTCTCTCATGTGTATAGCATGGGGGAAGAAAGCACTAGCAGAGTTATTTCCTATATTCCCCTTAATCTCCCATACATTATATTGATTTCCTTCTCCTAGCACATTTAATAGCTAGTATATTATTATATACTAGACATTAAGTCCGTTAAATGAATGGGCGCTAGAACATATGTAGTCAAACATTTATAAAAACAGACGGACACAGGGACTGGATGAATTCGCCAGAGACGGTCCGTGGGGCACATGCGCAGTAGCGCAATCCCACGGACACAGGGACTGGACGCAGAGACACTTCAACTTTATTATATAGGATATAGGTTAGGATATAAGGATATATAGGATATACAAACACACTACCAACTATCTCCATTCTACACACACAGTCAGCTCTCTCCGTTCTACTCTCAGATTATCCCATTATATATATATATATATATATATATATATATATATATACAGGTATATATATATATATATATATATATATAGACACACACACTCATCCCACTGTCCAGAAACAAAACTGCCAGCTCATCCCATTATACAGAAAACTGCCAGCTCATCCCATTATAGACATACACACACTGCCAACTCATGCAATTGAACACAGTCAGCGAACCCCATTCCATACACACTGCCAACCCACGCATGCGCACACACACAGCTCACCTTCACTACCTCTTCCCTCAGCTGTACTGAACTTCGCCTCCTGCCAAAACAACACCTCACCACAGTGTGACCTTTCCTCCAACCGGACACGTCACATCCCAGCGCCACCCGGAATCGAAGCGGAAGTACAGCCTCCGCTGGTGCAGAAACTGCAAGGACCCGGGTAAAGGGGAAGTGAACCTGGTCACTGTTAATCTATATTAGAAGCCGTTGTGCCGCGTGATTGGCGCTCTGTGCCCAGGAATTTATTGCAATTGGAGCTACTGAGCAGGTTCTTAGCTAATAGCATGCTGCCGCGTGATCTCGCACCATTTTGCCAGAGACGGTCCGTGGGGCACATGCGCAGTAGCGCAATCCCACGGACACAGGGACTGGACGCAGAGACACTTCAACTTTATTATATAGTATATTTAAAACTTTAGCTTTTACATGTTTTGCCCATGGAATGCCTCTCTTTTGTCTACTTGTCTAGTTCTCACAGATCCGTATATACTCGAGTATAAGCCGAGTTTTTCAGCATCCAAAATGTGCTGAAAAAGACTACCTCTGCTTATACTCGAGTCAGCGGGCAGTAGCTGAGATTGCAGTCACTTTTAATCATTCTTATACCAACAGTTTACTTGGGGAGAGACTGCAATATCACACAGCGCCCTCTGTTGGTTATATGAAAGAATAACAGTGACTGCAATATCACACAGCACCCTCTGTTGGTTATATGAAAGAATAACAGTGCGCCCTCTGTTGGTTATATGAAAGAATAACAGTGCGCCCTCTGTTGGTTATATGAAAGAATAACAGTGCGTCCTCTGTTGGTTATATGCAAGAATAACAATGACTGCAATATCACACGGCGCCATCTGTTGGTTATATGAAAGAATAACCGTGACTGCAATATCACACAGCACCCTCTGTTGGTTATATGAAAGAATAACAGTGCGCCCTCTGTTGGTTATATGAAAGAATAACAGTGACTGGAATATCACACAGCGCCATCTGTTGGTTATATGAAAGGATAACAGTGACTGCAATATCACACAGCACCCTCTGTTGGTTATATGAAAGAATAAAAGTGCGCCCTCTGTTGGTTATATGAAAGAATAACAGTGCGCCCTCTGTTGGTTATATGAAAGAATAACAGTGACTGCAATATCACACAGCGCCATCTGTTGGTTATATGAAAGAATAACAGTGGGCCCTCTGTTGGTTATATGAAAGATTAACAGTGACTGCAATATCACACAGCGCCCTCTGTTGGTTATATGAAAGAATAACAGTGACTGTAATATCACACAGTGCCCTTTGTTGGTTATATGAAAGAATAACAGTGACTGCAATATTACACAGCGCCCTCTGTTGGTTATATGAAGTATTAACAGTGATGGCAATTTCACACAGCGCCCTCTGTTGGTTGTACGAAAGATTAACATTGATGGCAATATCACACAGCACCCTCTGCACATGGTAGTGGGACAGTAGGACAATGCACACAGTAATCCAATTGGCAATTCTCTGTCACCATCAACTTTGCAAAGAAGTCCGGTTGATCGTTGGGGGGGTCGCTTTGGGGGAATGTGCGCTGCTGGGAGACAGGGCTGTAGTTGTGTCTAGGCTTATACTCGAGTCAATAGGTTTTCCCAGTTTTCGTAGGTAAAATTAGGTACCTCGGCTTATACTCGGGTCGGCTTATACTCGAGTATATATGGTACTTACGTTTGATCAGGCAAAATACTAGGGATGCACCGAATCCAGGATTCGGTTCGGGATTCGGCCAGGATTCGGCCTTTTTCAGCAGGATTCGGATTCGGCCAAATCCTTCTGCCCAGCCGAACCGAATCCGAATCCAAATTTGCATATGCAAATTAGGGGCGGGAGGGAAATTGCATGACTTTTTGTCAGAAAACAAGGAAGTAAAAAATGTTTTCCCCTTCCCACCCCTAATTTGCTTATGCAAATTAGGGTTCGGATTCGGTTCGGTATTCGGCCGCATCTTTCACGAAGGATTCGGGGGTTCGGCCGAATCCAAAAAAGTGTATTCGGTGCATCCCTACAAAATACACAGTAATCTTAATTGCACACAGAGTGAATTTAATGGAAATGAGAGGCATTTTGTTGCTCCACCACCATAAATTCTTGGGTGCATGCTTGGAATTGGTGGTATACTTTTAGACTATAGGCTCCACTGATGCAAAAACAGATGTCAACCATGGAACATGCTTTCTGTAAAGCTCTGCTTAATATATAACCACTGTATGAATAAGAGATACTAGCAGGGATTATATTAATAGAAATTTGAGTTGAAAGCAAAGGTTGCTTCAATAAATTGAAGAAACCTAATTCACATTTTTTTTTTTACTTTTAATTTCGATTATGTGCCTTAATGGTATCATTAAAATACAATTGAAACGCAAAAATGTATAAAATAGTTTCTTATAACATAGGACAGTACTTACCTCTTGTGATTTATTTTTACATAATGTAACTGGAATTATATATAACGTTTTGTGTTACTGCAATTTCTCTCAGAATTTAATTAGAATGATAGCATCATCCTTCATTTATTACTGCCAGCATCTATATTGTACAGGTAAATGATGTAGTGTGGGTCATTGAAAGAAATTTTAAATTAACCTTGTTAATGGAAAAGTTCTGATGTGAATGTCAAAAATAGTTGCAGCTGTAACAGTTTCTAAGCATTTACAAAGATTTTGCTTACTTTGATTCCAATAGTTGTAGAACTTTCTGTAAAAATATTAACTGCAGCCATCAATGATTTGACTAGAAAATAGAACTGATATTTTAGTTCTTACATATGGCATTTAAGGTTTTTTTATACCTCAAATTAACTCACAACTTGAATGGTTTCTTACTTAAGAAAAAACTTCAATGGGAAAAAACTGGAATCAGCAAGTTCGGGGTTAGCAAACCAAAAAAACTCGAATTGATCGAGTTTTCAGTGGGGGAAAAAACTCAAATCACTCAAATTGTTTGAGTTGTCGGGCAAAACCCTCTGAAAAAACTCGAACATCATGAAGGCTATTAACATTTTCAAATGGTTCAAGGGACCTCTGCCACTGACTCCTACATGACCTTGACAGACTTTAAATGGTGTATTGTCAGATTCAAGCTATTTCCAGGGTCGGGGTATAATAAATCTAGAAATATTTGATTTTTAACGCGAAAACTTGATTTTTGACCCTAAAAAACCCCTTGAATTTTATGGAAAACACAACTCAATCCATGATAAATCTGCCCAATAACGTCTAAATATATTGAGAATATATTTATGGGTGTGTTAATAAAATACCATAATGGTCAGCAAGTGACATCTCAAACAAGATTTACTGTATAGTATCATTTGTGGAATAAAGTTGCCATCTAGTGGACATTTACTAAAATTAGATGCAAAGCCTCAGAGCCCTGGCAGTTGGGAGCTGTGCATGTATGTTAACCACACTAATTTTTGTGATGATTTTTATGATTTATTTCCTATTTACACAGAAATTCTCTCTTACAAGTCAAGAATACAAATGCTGGCTCAGAAATACACAAACACAGATTAGGTCAACCTCAAACTGTTAAATATTAATATGTGAAGTTACCAGGGATTGTATAGCACAAGCTCGTTATTCTTGTATACTTACCATCTCTGTCTGAAATTCCTTCTGGATTTTCATGCAGAAAATACACAATTAAAGGAAAACATTACCCCCAAAATTAATATTTAAGTAATAGATAGTTTATATCACATTAAGTGGCATATAGAATCTTACCAAACTGGAATATATATTTAAGTAAATATTGTCCTTTTACATCTCTTGCCTTGAACCACAATTTTGTGATGATCTGTGTGCTCCCTCAGAGATCACCTGACCAGAAATACAGCAGCTTTAACTGTAACAGGAAGAAGTGTGGAAGCAAAACACAGAACTCTTTCAATTGGCTCATGTGACCTAACATGTATGGTTTGTTTCTGTGCACCATGAATCCTAGGCTCCTAGGGGGCCCATATGGCAATTTTCTATTCATGATTACCCAATAGCACATACTACTGAAAAAGTATATTATGGAAATAGTTTATTTACACAAAGCAGGGTTTAACATATGAGGTGATTTATGCAATTTATTTTTATAGATAGTTCGGATGGTATAGTTTTCCTTTAAGTCAAATTTAGGGAGGCTAAATTGCATGGATTAAATAGACTTGCCCATGAGCTTAAAGGCTGGATCACTTACAGAACCTCAGGCTTCATACCTATACAGAATTGGGTATCTTTTGGCACACAATTTTTAATTAGTTATGGTATCATTTAGCACTGGCTCATGTGCTAGTTACCTGTCTCTGGCCTACATCTTACACAACTAAGGGTTTTAATATGAAGTTGGCCCACTCTCTCTGCTGCTATAACAGCCTTTATTCTTCTTGGAAGGCTTTCCACTATGAGCTAGATCAATAAGGTTGGTCAGTGAAGCCTGGCTTACAGTCTGTGCCCGAATTCATTCTACAAGTGTTTGGATGAATTGAGGTGAGGTCACATGCAGGATATTCCAGTTCTTCCAGTGAACCCATTATGTACTGACTTTCCTTTTTTTTTTTTAAAGGTAAACTTTTTTTTAAAATTATTATTATGTAACAAATACAAACAATAAACTGATCTTGCTATACAGTATTAACATTTGTCTCTGACTTTGTTCATACAATGGTAGCCATTTGGGCTGTAACTTCACAAGCTTCGGTAGCTGAGATATGATTATGTAATGCCATGTCCTCGAAATCCCTTGGGGTTGCTCCAGGCCCTGACTCCCACCAGGGACTCCATATTTTGTCAAATTTAGTAGCGCTGCCTCTAGCTTCATAAGTAAGTTTGACCTTGGGTATTGTCATGTTAACTAGGTTAATTCAGGAGTCCCTTGTGGGAGGGGTGGGCCCCATGCAATGCAATACGCATAGAATAGCAGGACCCGGAACCTCAACCTTGCTTGGGCTGTAGGTACCAGGAGATCCACCACTCCCAATAGACACACTGAGGGGAGACTAATTGCAGGAAGTCCAGGGTGGTCGCTAAGGTAGCCATTCTTTCTACCAAAAAAACAGCTATTATGTGGCAGATTTGAAAATATCTGAATAGTGGTACATTTGGGACAGAACATTTAGCTTGGAGTGCCTCATGAGTGAGAAATACATCACTCTGTAGGAGATCCCCTAGGTGTTTAATTCCGTTTTGGCCAATATAGAAAGTCCTCCAGGTTGTGGAAATGGGGAAGGTGGGAGTTGCCCCAGAGTGGTAAGTTGGAGGTAAGTCGTACAGGACTCTTTTTGAGGAAGTCTAAGCCCAGGCTCTATTTAGTGTGGTGATGGTAGGAGGGATATTACCTACATCTGTAATCTTACGGTATGGCAGATTTTTGAGACCTTCTAGTGACCTCTGCCTTCCGCCCTCGCTTACCACTTTAGAAACTTATGGATAAGACTGTCGGCTGAAAAGAGAGATCTGAGGGTGGATTGCTCAGCAGCGAGGGCGGAAGGAAGAGGACTGGAGGGACGGAGGTGTGATTGCAGAGTTGGACGACGAGTGACGGTAAAGCAACCAATGCGCCATTCCGAAGGCATAGGATATCGCAGGAAGGATATGTATTTTGCTGCAGGATGTCCTAAATTGCGTTCCGTACACGGAAGGGGAAAGTTGTCAGGACAAGTCCAGGCAGCAGGCGAAGGACTGGAGTTATTGAATTGCAGGAGCGGCGTGCGTTGCTCTCTTCTGCCTGTTTGCTACCCCCTCCCTTTCTCCCTCTAGCTCCACCTCTCTCTCTCTTTCTCCCAAGCAACCAGCACTGGGAGAAGGCTCACGTCACAACCGGCTCCTCACCTCCCATTGCCCAGCCACCTGTGATCAGTTATCTCTGCTCCAGTGGGCCCCAAGGGGGTGGTTGCCCGGGTGCACAGCCTGGCCCCCCTTAAGGCCCGGGCCGCTGATTGCGACCCTGTATGTCTGCCTCAAAATATATCTATGTACTGTATGTATGACTACTGCATTTATCTCACAATTTTCAGATATTGACAGCACCAGTCATGGATTCCTTTGCTTAAAATGCCTTTATTGAGACATGGGTTCAGACCCCAATACACTTGTGTATTGGGGTCTGAACCCATGTCTCAATAAAGCCATTTTAAGCAAAGGAATCCATGACTTGTGCTGTCAATATCTGAAAATTGTGAGTGAATGGATATATGGTGGAAACCGTTGCATCAGGCCCTAAGAATTGGGAGGTTACAGGTGCTCACTGAGAAATCTAACTACTGTATTTGTCTCAGCATGTGTGCACTTTTTTGGGGTATTTTGTATTTTATTATTAAAAATAACCCAGACTATTGTTTTAATTAGCAGTGGCGTAACTAGATGGTACTGAACCCCACAGCAAATTAAATTTAGGGCCCCAAAACAAAGGCAAATTGACCTATTGTTCCAAGATAAATTGAAACTACTATTCAAATGGATTGCCAGAAATAATAGGGTTGCCACCTTCTGTGGAAAAAAATACTTGCCTTCCTTTATATTTATTTATTCCCTAGTAATAACATTGGGATCAACCATCATTTTTACTAGCCAAGCCAGTAAAATACAGGCCAGATGGCAACCCTAGGAAATAATAATATATTTTTACTGTGCTATCCATCTTGTAGTTCACAAACTGTTAAAAAAACTACTGATCATTAATTAGGCTGTTACTGGGCCACCTACTCTGCTGGGCCTAGGGTTGCTACCTTTCCCACCAGTAACTCCTGGTGGGGGACAGGGCAACAATAGGGTTGCCACCTGTCCAGTTTTGACCTGGACAGCCTGTTTTTTCAAAAGGCTGTCCGGGTCAAAACTGCCTGCCTGGTTTTCTCCCATGCCCCTATCTGCCCATACCTTAAAGGGCACCCTAAAATATTTTCCTCCACCAAAGGTGCGGGCTAATAGAGCCTGCACTCCGGTTGCAGGTAACAGTAGTGTTTTATTAAAAATGCCCCCAATGCCAGTGTTAGGACACCCACACTGGGAGGGAGCGCCAGAGTAGAGCGGCCATGTTGGTTGCACACACACATACACAGAATGAGCAAATGCTGCAATTTGCTCCCTTCCGGTGCGAGTGTTCTAGTGCTGGCAGGGCCAAACTTTTAAAAAAGAGACTACTGTTACCCCCAACCAGATTGCAGGCTCAATTAGTCTGCACCTTTGGTGGTGAAAAATATTTGGATGTCCTAAAATGCGTTCCGTATTATGGAACACAATTTAGGACATCCTGCAGCAAAATATATCTCCTTCCTGTGATGTCCTATGCCTTCGGAATGGCGCATCAGTTGCTTTACCGTCACTCATCGTCCAAATCTGCAATAACACCTCCGTCCTCTACCCTCCCTTCTCAGCCGTCAGTCATACGAACTCCGTCCTCAGCCTTCAGGCCTCAGCCTTCCGCCCTTAGTCCTCCATCCTCTGCCTTCCACCCTCAGTCCTCTTCCTTCCGCCCTCGCTGCTGAGCACTCCACCCTCAGATCTCTCTTTTCAGCCGACAGTCTTATCCATAAGTTTCTAAAGTGGTGAGCGAGGGAGGAAGGAAGAGGACTGAAGGAAGAGGATTGAGGGCAGAAGGCTGAGGGCAGAGTTTATATGACTGACGGCTGAGAAGGGAGGGTAGAGGACGGAAGTGTGATTGCAGATTTGGACGATGAGTAAAAGCAACCGATGCGCCATTCCGAAAACATAGGACATCGCATGAAGGACAGGTATTTCACTGCAGGATGTCCTAAAATGCGTTCCTTATCCATGTTCACCGTGTGGAATTCTCCCTTAAGCCTGTGTACCTGAACCTGGAGTGATGCTGCTGAGACCTATAACTGGAGATATCGTCACAGCGACTGACTAAATGCTGAAAAAGAAGCAAAAGAGGTGAAAGATCTGCAGCGTGTGATCACACAGCATTTCAGTGCAAAACTATTTGTACTTTTAGCTTCCAGAATTAAATCCCTACTCTGTGTGGCCCAGCTGTGATATAGTTAGCTGTTGATTCTGGGAGTTGTAGTTTCGAACAGCTTCACTTCTCACCGCTCATCTGATAAAATAAATATTTTAGTGGAAAATATAATCCCTTTTTTTAAAGCTTGGTTTTAATTTTTTTTTAGTTTTTTTTACGTCCAAAAAAAAAATAAACGTTGGGGACAGTATGCAGTAATATCTCTCTGGTCCACTTCTGGAGTGGGGTGTATGCACTCACTCATAGAGGCACATGGCTGGAAGCTTATTCAAATCTATATGGCATCCCCATTACTAATTGATGTTGTTGGTACCTACTACTATTATTATTATTGAACATCCATGTGATAGTGGGGCAAGTGTCTTTTGTACCCTGCATTCCTGATCCTGTTAAAATGATGTCATATATATATACAAGCAAGTTGAAATCTATATATACACATGTGCAGCTGGACAATGAGAGATTTGGCAGTGCGCACACCAGTAGCACTACGACGCGCAATTCATGGGGGGGGGCTGACAGGGGGGCCTATCCTGTACCAGAGCAGCTGGCGAGTTACACCACTGCCTCTTCTGTCCTGAACCAACGAAAAGCTGAACAGACTAAGGGGCATGTTTACTTACATTGGAGATAAATATCTGGAGAGATTTCTGGAGATGTTGCCCTTAGCAACCAATCAGATCTTTGCTTTTGTTTTCTAACTTGGCTGTGGCTGTTTAAATCTAATTGCTGATTGGTTGCCATGGGCAACATCTCCAGAAATCTCTCCAGATATTTATCTCCAATGTTAGTAAACATGCCCCTAAGTCCCAAAGCGGCAAAAAGACTCAAAGCCATGAAAATAGACGAAGCTGAAGTACTGAAGCCATAAGTTCAGTTCTACTGAACACCAATGTGTTTTTTTTTTTTAAAATTTATTTAAACCCCTGGCCACCAATGTATTATTTTAAAACTCTATAGGCCCCTGACACCAATGTTTTTTTTTTTTTAACTTGTTGGGGTGGCCGGGCCAACAGTTTTTTTAAACTTATGTGGGAACCTGACCACCAATGGCTTTTTATAACTCATGAGTGAGAGGGTTTAGAGATTTTAGCTCTGGTGTGGACTTTTTGCTGTGGTGTGGGAAGGGACCAGGGGGCCCACTAAATGTTGCTGTACGTGGCCGTGATTTGTAATGGCGGCCCTACAGACATACAATACTGTGTGCGTACATAGGAACCACACAAAGACACACAACTAAACCCATGCCCATTCAGTTCAGATACACACATAAAAGCAGCCAGAAACAAATTGACATCTCTCCATCTGCCTCACTCCATGCACCAACCAATTCCCAAACACTCGTCTCTATCTTACACGGCACGCAGAGGTCTCTGTGCATAATACCAGCCCTGCCACCCTCCTGCTCCCCCTCCTCTCTGCACTTAAGCTGAGAGAAAAACACTTCACAAACCTTCTTATCAGCAAAATAAGAGACGTGCCATGAGGCCACTCCCCTACCAGCTCCCCCCCCTCCCACTAATCTCCATTCTATACCAGAACAGCTAGGATACCGAGGCGTGGTTTATCCTCGTCACTTGGTGCCGTTTCCAAGCAACCATTACAGCTTCCCTAGCTCTCTATGCTTTGTAAAGGCGACAAGGCCCGAAGGAATAAAAATAAGGTAAGGGTTGCACATCAATGTGGGTGAAGAAAAGCGCGGGCAGGTAAGAGGGGAAGAGTGAAAAATGAAGGGTGGCCGGTAATGGTGAGTGTGGATTTTGAGTGAAAGAGCCGAGTATTATCTGTAGGGAATGAGGAGCTGCTTTCATGCGATTTTTACTATTGTAGTGTTTCTTAAGCTTTTTCCCAATGGACCCGAATCCAATACATTCATTAATCTGCATCATAGCCCATTTATTCATCCACTCATTTTAATGACTATGTTCTGTTTGCAGGAAGAACTGTCATATAATTTAAGCCTCCCCTCTTGATGTAGTCAATCGCACATCCCACATTTATAATGTACACACCCCTAAGGCACAAGTAGACTGGCCCACAATGTCAGTGCCCGTTTCAGTTTATGGTTGCCACCTTTTCTGTAGAAAAATACCAGACTTCCTATATTTTTATCATTTTCCCTATTAATAACATTGGCACAATCCCCAGTAGTACATCTCACACACACCCTGCCTGCTGTACATCACATTGTCTATCAGAGAAAAACTCACATATCATTTTATTATTATATATAGTATTATATATACAGTATCGGACTGGCCCACCGTGATATCAGGAAAACTCCCAGTAGGCCCAGGTGTTAGTGGGCCTAACCATTTGGCCTATTTCACTGTCAGTCCCTAATTCTTTATGAGAAAAAATGCTTAATAATAGAAGAATATATTAAGTAGGTATAAAAGACTAGGAGAATAAGGAGGTTGAGTGAGGAGAGGAGGAATAATAGTTTGGAAAGTGGGCCCATGGTCTAAGATTTTTTGGTGGGCCCCTGGCATCCCAGTCCGACACTGTGGGGCAGATTTATCAAGGGTCGAAGTGAATTCGAGTGAATTTTCAAAGTAAAAAAATTCGAAATTCAAAGTCACTTTTTGGATACTTCGACCATCGAATAGGATACTACGACTTCGACTTCGATTAGAAGTAAAATAGTTTGAATATTCGACCATTCGATAATCAAAGTACCGTCTCTTTAAAAAAAACTTTGACTTCAATACTTCGCCAAATTAAACCTGCCGAAGTGCTATGTTAGCCTATGGGGACCTTCTAGAGCAGTTTTCTAAGTTTTTTGAAGTCGAAGAAAAATTGTTCGATCGATGGATGAAATCCTTGGAATCGTTCGATGGAAGGATTTTACTTCAACCGCAAAGCGGTCAAATTCGGTGAAAAAAACTTCGATATTCGATAAGTCGAAGTAAAGCCATTCGATGGTCGAATTTCGAAGTATTTATCACTTCGAAATTCGACCCTTGATAAATCTGCCCTTTTATATATAGAACGCATGTATGTACAAATGTATATTGTTACAAGATAATAGTGGGAGGACCCTGCTCATGAGAGCTTGCAATCTAGCCTTACAATACAAAGAGTGTTTTAGGTCATTTTATACAGTCATTTTTTAAATTCAAATTTCTGCCCATCTTCCGTGCAGAACAGTTGGCAGATTTGATTTCACCAATATTGTGTACGTAATTGCTTTTCATTTCAGGCCACGGCTGGTTAGATAGCTAGCGCAAATTGGTGAGAAAAAAGGAACATCGCTAGAAGGAATCGTCCCTCACTGTTTATGAAAAGAATGGATGATGAGGATGAAGCATTTGGCACTACATTAGCATACACCAAAAGCCCTAAAACAGCAAAAAGGACCTCTTTCCAGGTATTTTAATAGTAACGTCTCAGTATCACTTTAATATGCTTGGACTGACAAGATCTCCTGGATTTTTATAATTCTGTCTGTTCCATTTACCACAGCGGGTGGTACTTCTGACATTATAATCTACAGTTACCATACTGTACAGTGCAGAGTGAGAACTTCTGGCATTACAACCTTGATCCTGATATCCTTGATCCAGAATATGGAAATTTTAGCATTAATTGTACCCTCCTGCCAGCATGTAGTAAAACAAGAGATGTTATTAAAATTCCTTAGGAAGCATATGGTATAATGGGTCTGTCCATCACTTACCCTAGAATGCATATACAGTAGAACCCCCATTTTAAGGTTTTCAGGGAACCAGAAAAAAATTATGTAAAATCCGGGAAAATGTAAAATCAGGGTACTGAAAGGATATAAGCAAAAGAGGCCATTTTACTTTGAGATACAATATTTACTGTGTTACAAGGGTTACATTGCAGTGTTAATGTTACACTATTGGGGGTATGTGCAAGGCCTCTCTGTCACATACACAACCTAAAGCAATAAGTGATTGGTGCAGGACTGTATAAGGGCAGACTAATTGGAATTGACTATTTACAGGCAGAACCATGGCAAAATATACACCTGGTTAGTATTTTAAACCTCTTTATTTCACAAATAATAACATTCATAGAGGGAAAAAAACAGTTTTTTGGGTACATCAGGACAAAATTTGGATGTAAAATCTGGTAAAACATTACTTAAAATCAGGGAAATGCACCCATTGAATTGCATTATAAATTGGGACCAAAAATAAAAAATGTAAAATACAGGAAAACTTAAAATCAGGGGACTTAAAATCGAGGTTTCACTGTATTACACAACATGGAGTTCTGAGTGTTATCATGAACCTGAGAGTAAGAGGGCAGTTTAATATACAACTTGACAGTGATCGACCTTGTATTCACACCATCAGCTAACATAACATCTGAGTTTCCAGACATTTCCATCAGCCTTCTCTGATATGACTGGTCTCTCTTTCCCCCTTACTGCCCTGCTTCGTTAACTGGGGTCCCCAGATGTTACTAGACCACGACTCTCCAAAATGTTCAATATATAAAAGAGGTAAAGCATACTGGGAGTTGTTGTAGTCCACCAGCATTTGGGTCCCAAGGTTAAGAAACTGCTAGTGGGTGTCTGGGAAAATGTATGTATTACTAATTGACTGATTTTTAAAACGATTCATGATTATGAATTAACATCTTGCAGGATGAATTAAAAAAAGCAATCAATGCACGTGTTTCAAGACAACAAGCAATAGAAGATCATGAAGATTCAGAATACTCAGAGGAGTTTGACAGTGACGGTATGCACTGATCAATTAAACTTATTATGCTGCCTATAAACCTCATTTACTGCCACCAAGGACAAATGTGTGGGTAACCGCAATACTAGAAAGAGTTAATTTGTAAAATATTGCTTGGATAAACTGGGGTGTTTATTAATCAGTTTTGATTTAGAAGGATTCACTGAGAAATTCCATGAATAAAAAAAAAAGCTGTGTCCCTGTAATGGGCCAATTAACTCATTTAATAGGTTTGTGAGAAAGATTATGTAAAAGTTATGATGTCACACACAGCAACAAGAGATATACATATAGTACTCTGCTATAGCTAAAGCCTTAATGGTTCTATTTTAACACACTTTTAACTGGAAAACATTGGTGGGTGCATGCAATGGCCTCCGCACCTGCGCTGAGAGGACTGAACTTACACAACCACAGACATAAACATACGCACGCACTATAACACTTAGGGGCATATTTAAGTTTATTTAGGGGCATATTTAAGTTTTAAGTCCACCAATTGACACCATAGGCTAAGATAGCAATTCGGCAGGTTTTAGATGGCGAATGGTCAAAGTCGAATTTTTAACAGTACATGATAAATTTCGATGTTTGAATTTTTTTCAAATTCAAATCGAATTTGGACTATTCCCTAGTCAAAGTACACAAAAAAATAGCTCGAAATTCAAATTTTTTTCATTCGAAAATTCACCTCGACCATTGATAAATTTGCCCCTTACAGCCCCACATACATGCACTGTTCTCTTAAGTGTACAGTTATGAAATCTTTTATCCAGGAACCTGTTATTCAAAAATCTCTGAACTATACCATTTATTTTAAGTAAATAATAAAAATGTTAAATTATTTCCTTTTTCACTGTGGTACAGGTACAGGATACATTATCTGGAAACCCATTATCTATAAAGCTTTCACAGTATAAATGTATGCAGTGCAGTTACCATCAAGGACAAGGTACTTTTTCATTACAGGTATGGGACCTGTTATCCAGGATGCTCAGGACCTGGGTTATTCTGGATAATGGATCTTTCCGTAATTTGGATCTTCGTACCTTAAGTCTACTAAAACATCATGTAAACATTAAATAAACCCAATAAGCTGGTTTTGCTTCCAAAAAGGATTAATTATATCTTAGTTTGGATCAAGTACAAGCTACTGTTTTATTATTACAGAGAAAAAGGAAATTCTGGATAACAGATGCCATACCTGTACTTATTTGTACTTACTTAGTCAATTTCACCTACATACTTCCACAAACACACTGGCCCTCATTTAATATCTTTGATCTCAGTGCTATGTGCAATTACTGGCACAAATTTGCATCTGTATGAACACCATAAAGAAAGCATTTTTTGGCATGCCAAGTATGTAGTACTTTGTGCACCTATGCATTATCACTTTATTAATTGACTGAGGTGAAATGTGAAGTGGCCAATGCTTTGGGCACAAAGAAGTGTTGTGATTTTCCCTTCCTTTGATACCCATATTAGGCTAGACACAGTTTGGGTAGAGTTTACTATAAGATGCAACCTTTGCATTGGTTTGTAAGGGGAGGAGGGTCATTATCTTTCATCCCCACACTCTCATACAAATGTATCACTATTTAATTTACAGCTGCACAAAGACTCACCCTTACATTATCCCACATTTACAGTGGCATCACACACAAGAGCAAAAACTTTGGCACACATCATCAGCCATTACACATTCTAATTTATACAAACAATAGTGTTTCCATAGTGCTTGTTAACTTTTAATATGATTCAAAGAGTGATATTCTGAGACAATTTGTAATTGGTTTTAATTTTTTATTATTTGTGGTTTTTGAGTTATTTAGCTTTTTATTCAGCAGCTCTCCCGTTTTCAGTTTCAGCAATCTAGTTGCTAGGGTCCAAATTATCCTAGCAACCAAGCATTGATTTGAATGAGAGACTGGATTATCAATAGGTCCAAATAAAAAGATGATTAATAAAAAGTAGCAATATACAATACATTTGTAGCCTTACAGAGCATTTCTTTTTAGATAGGGTCAGCGACCCCCATTTGAAAGCTGAAAAAGAATGCAAGTAATTAAAAAACAAAAAAATAAATAATGAAGACTAATTTAAAAGTTGGTTAGAATTGGCCTCTCTATAACATATAAAAGTTGACTCAAAGGTGAACCACCCCTTTAAAGGAGCAGTATCCTAGTAAAGTGCGGGCTGGCCTGATACCCTTGGGACGACCTTGCATGCTTCTTCACAGGCGGGTTGAGCTCTTCTCTGCCACTGTCAAATGCTGGCTTCCGACTTGTGGGTTTGTCTTTTATAGACGCGCCTGCTCGCCCTGCCCCTTTTGTGACGTCATCGGGGCGGCATGGGTCTATAAAAGCAACTCGGTAGCACAGATGCGGGCGGGGCTAAGGGAGGATGGGTTAGGGTCGGGTGCAGGTCGAGGAAATCCCGACCCGCACATCACTACAGTATACCCCATTGTGCAACATGAGTTCAGTTAATACAATTTTTCTAAAAAAATATTTTTTACTCTGTAGATGATAGCCTAGATGATTCATTTGAAGAAAGAAATGAAACCAAATCCAAATTTCAGAAGGCGCTTCATAATTTTGATTTCTCTGATGAAGAGGAAGACAAGCCACAGAAGACATTATTTCTTAAGAGTAAAACCCAGTCAGAGAAAGTTAAAAAAGAAATAGACAACAATAGAATTTCAGAGAATAAAAACTCTGTAAATGCACTGCTGAAATCATCACTGTCACAAGATGGACTTAAAGACAAGGAAAGAGCAGATGAAATAGACGTAAAGCCAACTCCAAAGCCAAGGGAAACAAGGATTAAATCAAACATTCCAGGTAAGAACATTTAATTGTGTATTTGCTGTTTCAGGGTCCATTTCATTAAGCCTTGGATTCAAGTGCATGAGCATTAAGGGGTGCATAATTGCTCCTCTTAGTGCTCATTTACCCAGCACATGAATCTGGTATGTTAATGTACTCTGCGCATAGCCCAGTCAAACAGCTGCACTTTGCTCAAACAGTTCACTCTAGCTTGCACATCTAAATGATTCATATGTTATGTAGCAGATGAGGGGATGCAGAATGCACAAAGTGTGGGCAGGATAAAAAAGAATAATTGACTGTAGCAGGAATTTTATCCATGATAAATAGTGAAAACCAATAACAGATCTTCCCTGCTAAAGGGCTGTGGTTGCCTTTGACTGGTACAGAAGCCCAAAACATAATGTACAACATCTCTAGCCTACTTCTTAAGTTAAGCTTTAGTTCTCCTTTAATCACTGATTTGGAGAGTTCTGAATAAAGGCCCACATACATAAAAAACGAATACCATAAAACTAAGACAAATGAAAGCCTTGTGGTTGATACCCCTGGATTCAATTACCAAAAAACACATTTTGAATGGTAGCATGACTAAGTGGGGAAGAAATCAAAGCCATAAAAAGACTATAACATCTTTTATAGTAGATATGCACAATGTGACTGGAATAGCAGTGGTAACCATATCTGCCCTTTACTGATGAGTTGTGCACATAGGAAATATTTATCAAACAGTAAAACATGAGCTCACTGCAGTCAGTCTCTATTCACTTCTTTTAGGTTTTTAAAGGAGTATTTATCAAAGCTATAGCTCTCATTGATAAACATATTCCCCAAAATGCCATAGAACCGAACAGAAAGTGGTGGAATCTCAGACTACAGCAAGCATTAGTTTTACTTTTGAGAAATATGTCCCATGGAGTAGTATATTCAGCACACTATCACTTAGCTACTACTTACCTATGATTCAGATTGCTACCGATCACTTAGCTACTACTTACCTATGATTCAGATTGCTACCGATGACTTAGCTACTACTTACCTATGATTCAGATTGCTACCGATGACTTAGCTACTACTTACCTTTGATTCAGATTGCTAAAGATCAGTCTACAGTGTCTTATAATTTCCTAAGTTAATACTCAATATCATCACAAGATGGCAGCAATGCTCCAGCAAGGTAATTTACATTTTTTTCACAAGTGTTTAGAAAGGTTTCTCTCATATGAACAATTCCTGATAAAATTCTTCAGAACCCTTTGAATATTCTGTTTGCTTTAGATTAATATAAAATTGTGTGTTTACTATAAGTACTAAAATGGCGCGCTTATTTGCATTTAACATATTGCTCCTAGCCTACTCTCAAATTAAGTGGGAAGTTTGCTGAACCACAGCAGCATATATTGATCTTCTCCCTCCCTGGGCAATAATGCAACAACACAAGGGCATGTCTAGTGATTAGCACACAGATAGCCACACTGCACTTTTTATGTACTTTCGCTCTCCTGGCTTATTGGCTTAGTATAGGCAGAAAATGACTGATCTACTGTGTGTGTGTGTGTGTATAAATTACATAGTTATTAATACAGTAGATAATTTTCTCCCAGAAAATACAGAAATGATGGCCGCATCAGTTGAATCAAACAGACCAATACCGCAAAAGCGAAACCTTCCAAGAAAAAGCAGCCACACAGATTTCGGACTTTCTGGTCAAGAAGAGGAAATAGACAAAAAAACTGCTCCCTTTTCTGCTCCTTCTTCTTTTATAAGACTAAATGAAACATTTCCTGCTGATGAAATACGAATGTCTTCTGTAGGGGATAGTCCAGAGGTAATTCTATCTATTCTTTTATCCATTCCTAACTGTATACCGTTTCTATTGAATTGGATGACAGTTCAGAAACCCATCTCAAATTATAGGTTTGGTTTCTGTTATCCAGAAACCCTTATCAAGAAAGTTCCAAATTACGGGAGGGCCAGCTCCTATAGACACCAATATAATCAAATAATTAAAATATTTTAAAATTATTTCTTTTTTTCTCTGTAACTATAAAAGTGCCTTGTATTTGATCCTTGAATTAAGAAGTAATTAAAAGTTTTTTTAGATAACTTTTAGTATGATGCAGAGAGTGATATTCAGAGACAATTTGCAATTGGATTTAATTTTTTATTGAAAGTTTTTGAGTTAATTTAGCTTTTATTCAGCAGCTCATCAATTTGCATCTTAACCAATCTGGTAACTTGGGTCCAAATTACCCTAGCATCCATGCATTGATTTGAATAAGAGCCTGGAATTTGGAGAGGGCCTGAATAGAAGGATCAGTAATAAAAAGTAACAATAACAATACATTTGTAGCTTTACAGAGGGTATATTTTTTAGATAGGAGTCAGCGATGCCCATTTGAAAGCTGCAAAGAGTCAGAAGAAAAAGGCAAATAACTATAAAATACCAATTAAAAAGTTGCTTCGAATTGGCTGTTCAATAACATTTAAGTTACCTTAAAGGTGAACCACCCCTTTAATCTTTATTGTACCCAAAACAATTCTATTGGGTTTTTTTTAAAAAAAAAAAAAAAAAAAAATTTTAGTAGATTTAGGGACACATTTACCAAAACTAAAATTCATCTAATTTTTTTTAAAAAAAAAAGAAAAATCACATACATGATTTGAACTCGTTTACCACTATTTTTCCTCGAAAAAAATCCAAGACAAAACATAACAACAAAATCGAATGTCGGTATGAATCGTGCGATTGACACTCCGAAAACTCAAACGGAAATCATGAATTTTTCAGATTATCTAGTGCAGATCACAATGTCAAGAAACAACTGCAGGAACATCTACATGACTGATATTTAGCAGTTTTGGGGGGTTCACAAAATTCTTTAGTTTTCCTAGACCAGAAAATTTGAGGTTTAAGAAATGGGCCCTCTAAAGTATGGAGATCCAAATAATAGAAAAAAACCCTTGTCCGGAAAACCCTAGGTCAGAAGGATTCTGGATAACGGGTCCCATACTTGCAGATGAATTTAAGCAACCATAATCTTTCATGCAATTGGCTCTGCAGTGTTTAGAGTCAAATTCCGGAGTCTACTGTGCATGCTAGGATCAGACTACCTAGTATTTTCAGAACCTGAGTTGTCTGTCTTTCATTATTTTTCTATTTATTCTAAAAGAATTTGGATCACAACTTAATTTACATAAGTATTTTCACCAAAGGTTTTTGATTGGATCAGAAAACCCATGAAAACAAAACATAAATTAAAAAAGTAATGTTTCACCTTGAACCTAGACATATCCATTCTAAGTTGTATACCTTTTTTTCTGACAGGCATATAAGATCTCAAAGCCGCCTTCACCAGATTTACTATATAAATTCCTCCCAAGGTCTAATGGCGAAAAAAGTGTCTTCACAGAAGAGTCCAACGTTGAATTAGAAGGTATGTATTTCTTGATGCTAATTGAATAATTAATCTACATCTATGAAGTGAACACAAAAGATATTTGGAGTTGTATAATGTTAAGTGCAAAGTTTGCTAAAGGTCTAGTAACCTTTAGCAACCTACTGCATGCAATGTGTTGGCTTTATTTATATGGTCCTCATGTTTCGAACACTCAAACCCTACTTTTTGTTTTCTTGCCACATGGAGTATGGTTGTATCCACTCTCTGTTTGTACCTTTAAATGTTTGTTCACTATGTACTTTTCTTCTCATCCTTTGTTTAGAATAGCAGCTACCTTATTAGCTTGGTGTGACATCACTTACAGCCTCTCTCTGCTTACTTATAGCTCCCTATACAGCAGGGAGAGAGGAGCAAACTGAGCATGCTCAAGCCCTAGCCTTGGAGGTTTAAGCTGAAATTAGGAAGTCTAATACAGAAGCCCTTGTGTACACAATAGAAGGAAAGAAATGCTGTGTTTCTTTTGACAGAGGAGTCAGAGCAACATTACTTTGAGGGTTTACTGGTGTATTTATAAAGACCTTTCTGATAAAGCTTACTTAATTTTAGCCTTTCCTTCTCCTTTAAAGGTACAGTTCTTCTTAAACATAATAGGGATGAACAAAATCCATTATTTTGGATACAGCAAAATCCCCGAATCCTTCATGAAATATTCGGCTGAATACCGAATCCAAATCCTAAGAGTCAGGAAGGGAAAAAGTGAAAACTTTTATTTTACTTCATTGTTTTGTGACAAAAAGTTAAGTGATTTCCCTTCCTGTCCGTAATTTGCATATGCAAATTAGGGACAAATGCAAACCCTGGCCGAATCCCAAACCGAATCCTGAATTCGGTCCATCCCTAGAATGAAGCAGATATTCATTTATGACCATTTTAATTAAGATTTTTCTACTTTATTGCCTTTCTTTTCTGCCCCTTTCACCTGAAATATAAACTGCTGGGCAGTTGCCAGAGGAAGTGACGCTGTACCACAGAAAGCTGATTAATTCTTATTCTGTATTTGTATTGTTTACTAATTACTTATCAATCTGATCTGGCACGTTGCTAATCTGTCACTGTAACAATTTTCTGCTTGCTACATTAAATGGATCCCTAAAAAAAAGCACACAATTTATATTCAGACAGGACAGCTGTTGAACAAACATCATTTTTTTTAAAAAAAAAAAAAGCAATTCTCAAAATATATCACATTTATATGATCACCCTGCATATTTGTAGCGCAGCTTTTACTGTTAGCATGAATCTCTTAGATAAATGATAGGCTCAGTCTCTGCTATTCCTTTCCCTCTTCCTATCTTCATTCCTATTTAAACACACCAGTGTTCATAACATCAAGCAAGTGCATTTTTGATGTTCAGGCAGAAAGTTCAGTGATTTGCAAGCATTTTAGTCCTGAATTTATTTTGCCTGCTGTGTGTAATTTGCTCTTTAAAATTGTACCAGAAAATAGTGCTTTGAATATATTCATTTTTCTGACTGAATGGCTTGTCTGCTTTAGATAAAAGTCTGTTTTTCATCTTGGGGTCATTTTTAAAACGACTGAATCTTTGATTTGAATTGCACTGTGCATTTTCTAAGTCATCTAACCATCATCTATAAAAACTCGATTCTTCAAGAAAACTTCCAAAGCATCCAAAATAGTTGTTTACCATAATTAAGGTACATTTAAAAAATATGGTTGGGGGTGGTTTCACCCTCAGTTAAAGGCTATACATGCCAGGGGTCATCAGCACAGAGCATGCTTTAAAAAGGTCACATTTGAACACTGAAATGTTTTCTGGGTAAATATGCATATATGCAAATATTGTTTCTTATTTACATCAGCATTTGGCATTACGTTTATTGCACTGATGCATGTGTTTTTCCCTCTTTGATGCTGGAAAATGATCATCAAACATGTTATTGGTAATTATATTTTAAAAGGTGCCAGCATTAGATTATTAGTCAAGTTGCCAGTTCCAATAATTCTCACTAAGACTTTGAGAAATTCTCTCTATATTAAATTTCACTGACATTACAATTAAGTACACTATTAGTTCGATTTTTAATTAAGTTGTGCATATTTAGTAACATGCAGTCACTTTAAAAGAAAACAAATGCTTCAATCTCTTGTGATTGCCAGCAGGTTGTGATTGCCAGGCCGGTGTTACCTCTTCTATATAAAAAGTGCACCCCCTTGCTTTAGCAGTCCAGGTATGGGAAACCCATTATCCAGAAAGCTCCAAATTACAGAAAGTCTGTCTTCCACAGGCTCAATTTCTATCCCAATAATCCAACTTTTAAAAAATTATTTCCTTTTTCTCTGTAATAATAAAACAGTACATTGTACTTGATCCAAACTAAGATATAATTAATCCTTATTGGAATCAAAACCAGCCTATAGGGTTTATTTAGTATTTACATGATTTTTTTTAGTAGACTAAGGTATGAAGATCCAAATTATGGCAAGCTCCCTTTTACGGAATACCCCAGGTCCCGAGGATAACTGGTCCCATACCTGTAGCAGTAAAGGAGAATGAGAAGCCTTATTCTAGAGCAGTGATCCCCAACCAGTGGCTCGTGAGCAACATGTTGCTCTCCAACCTCTTGGATGTTGCTCACAGTGACTTCAAAGCAGTTCTTATTTTTGAATTCCTGGCTTGAAGTTAAACTTTACTGACCCAAAAACCAAATGTACTGCCAAACAGGGCCTTGTGTAGTCTGCAAGTCCACATAGGGGCCACCAATTGCCAATAATATTCCATGTTTTTCCATATTTTGCACCTGTAGGTGTCAAGGTACCTGTTTATTTTGTGTATGGGCATACATTCAGTGGTCATATGGTATTTTTTTGTGTTTGCGGTTTGTGGTGCAGTTCTATGCATTCAGTAATGAACATATGGGTGTCCATTTAAACCTCACAGAAACACTGCACAGGAGACAGGCAGAAGGGAAATTTAAAATATGGAAACCACAATTTAAATAGCTTTAAAGGATAACAGTTTGTTCAAACACTTGATGCTCCATAACTGCTCCAGTTTTGTGTCAATAAGGCTGAATTATGGCTATATACAGTATAAAAGGCTGCTATATCATTTTACATCTGTGTAATTCATTTATTTATTTATTTACATTGTATCCTTTAGCTCTCCCTATAGAAGGAAATTCTGCATTGAACAGCCACGGTAGAGGAAGGAAATCTCCCTCAGTTCTGGATATGATGCTGGCATCTGTAAATGAAAAATCCCTACAAGAAGAGAACGAAGATCACCTCCAATATACAAATGAAGCAGGCTCAAAGAATGAGCAAATGTTAAATACAATAGAACTATCACAAGAACACAACAATCAACAAACCAAGGTAAAAGTCATCCTGTTGACATAAAGTTGAACCCCCATTTTATATTTTTCAGGGGACCAGAAAAAAATGGTGTAAAATCCAGGAAAATGTAAAATCAGGAAAATGTATAATTTATAGGTGGGACCACAAAACAACAATGTAAAATGAGGGAAAACTTAAAACCAGGGGATGTAAAATTGAGGTTTTACTGTATTTTAAAAATAACATTGTTGTCACATTCATGCTCACATCATTAAAAAAAATCTTGTGCCGAGTAAGGCAAGGCAAGACAAGGCAAAATAAACTTCATAAACTTATGAGTGAATGTGACTTGTTATGGTGCAAGAGCATTACCAGATATGATAAACATGTAGAAAGTCTACTACTGCAGTACTTACAGTAACTGCATGTTTTCTTTAGGACAGGGAATGTAGACAACTGAATAAAATGTTGGGAGAATAGAATAAAGGGTTTACTCAAAGTTGTATTCATATAAAAAGGAAACACTGCAGATGGCACAATGCAACATAACTTATTTATATTTCAGTATTCATTTTCATATGATTTTTGCTAGCAGTTCAAATTCTTATTACAATGTTGGTCTGTAATACAATGACCAAAAAAAAAATCAATTTTCAGTGTTCTTTTCACTGTCTGACACCGGATAAATTACTTTTAACTTTCATGTTTTCTGTTTTAGCAGAGCAAAATGAATGAACGCAAAAAGGAAGAACATTTAGAGAAAGTTAGATGCCCATCAAGCAGGTAATGGATACTGTTTAAACAAATTAACTTGCCCTCTGGTTCATTCATATGGCAATTTCTCTAGCAGGCTAATTTTTACAGATGTTATTAGGAATTCCTTAT
Organism: Xenopus petersii; assembly: GCA_038501925.1. Classification (NCBI taxonomy): domain Eukaryota; kingdom Metazoa; phylum Chordata; class Amphibia; order Anura; family Pipidae; genus Xenopus; species Xenopus petersii. The sequence goes on from JBCGBM010000370.1 coordinate 109,065, forward strand.
TATTATTTTTTTTAAATTGTAGCTTAGTGACAATCAGTAGAAAAAAGTTCAGTGCTTCTGATCTTGGCTTACATGCTGATATTCAGGCGTTGTGGAAAATGTTTAAAACATGTTTTAAATGGTATACTAAAAACATTGGGGCTCAATTATAAGCACTGGGCAAATTTGGGCAGTAACCCATAGCAAGCAATCAGTTGACTGGCTTTTTATTTAGCCACCTGCAAGTTAACAATGAAAGCAAATCTTTGGTTGTTTCATATCATTTCTGTTTCTGTAAATTTTCTACATACACACACAAACCAAATATTGCACAATATTTCTGTATGGTTTACCTTTGCACTGAATATGACATTTGTTTCATAGCACATGAAAATGAGTGGCCATCTATGCACTTTTTACCATTTAGGTATCTGTTAATAAACTGCTCTTTGGGATATGAATGTTTGCCATTTTGCAGTTGAACTCGGTGAGTAATTTTAAGTAGCCTTTAAAGGTCCCATGCAGATCACCTAAATTGATTGAAACTAGAGTTAAAATCAATCAGTCCCATCTCCTGTTTGACATAAGAACTGTAATGCACTAAAAGCTTGCTGTGTTTATCATCTAAATCAGCTGATGGATATTTTACCCTTACCGGCAATGGCATATGTCTTGTTTTGCTTTCCACAAGATTTTTAGCTTGCAGGCAGGCAGTAAAGCACTAAAAAAATGGACTATTAGGCTAATGCTAGATGGGGCTGAAAATTATCCTGCTGAGATAGGGCAGATAATTAACCCCTATTAGTGATGTGTCGGTATTTCCCAGACCCGCACCCGCCCCTAAGCCACCCTCCCTTGGCCCGCACTCGTCCGCATCCACACTTCCAGGTTGCTTTTATAGACCCTTGCCGACCCGCCCCACCGATGACGTCGCAAAAGGGGCAGGGCGAGCAGGGGCAGCGTTTATAAAAGATGAACCCGAAAGCTGGCATCTGACGATGGCCACCGAGGTCGGCCCGACCCGCAGGTATTGGGTCGGCCTGCACATCACCAGCCCCTATGTGCAGTGTAGGCTGAAACAATGGTTCCGGGCCAACACAATTGTTCCGGGTGCAGACCGGACAGGAGGCTAATGCCAATGTTGGGGCTGATTCTGAGCCTGTGTATTTCAGCAGACGATTTTCAGCCCCATCTGGCATTAGCCTTAAGCTGGCCATAGACGCAAAGATCTGATCGTACGAATCGAGGATTCGTACGATTTTCGGAACGTGTGTGGAGAGTACCGACATTTTTCGTCCGGCGGAGATCGGTCGTTTGGTCGATCAGACAGGTTAGAAAATTTCTGTCGGCTGCCGATAATATCTCTGCGTGTATTGCCGATCGTACGATTTTCAGTGGGAGACTGTCACTAGCTTTGGTTGGACATAGATATCGTACGATTGCTGTCAGGGGCAGAACATTGCTGATCTGTTCTTTAACTAATCTGACTGGTAAGACTTTGATCTGAATGGTTAGTGGCGGGTCGGGAGATGGGAAAGTCCGATCGTACGATGATTCGTACGATCGGATCTTTGCATCTCTGGCCAGCTTTAGGCTGGGGGAACACAGAGCATTTGCCACCCTGCTCTCAGCCTTCTTTTTTTTTTTTTTTTTTTTACAGACTGAATAAAGTTTATCTTCACTTACAATTATAGATTTCACTTTTAGGCACACAGTGTGTAATAGAGGTTAGCAGGCATTTTCAAGAAGAAGTACCGGTAGTACTTTTAATTGCAGAAAATGTAGCTGAGCAATGAAGTGGATCCGCTTCTCTCAGCCTGAAGACATCAGCTTCGGTTAACTACATTAAGCCTGTTGGTGCAGACACAGGTCAGGCAAATATCCCTCATGTAACCTTTTTTGATCAACAACCACATGATAGTCTATAAAGGGGTTTTGCCACGTGCCCATAAGCCAGAAAACCCGCCGTGTTCCATTTCCCTAAATCACTTTTACTTAACCTTTAAGTTAACTTTTATTATGTTATAGAATGGCCAATTCTAAAGCAATTTTTTATTCGATCGTCATTATTTATTTTCTATAGTTTTTACGTTGCTTGCCTTCTTCTTCTGGCTCTTTCCAGCTTTCTAATAGGGGGTCACTGACCCCACCTAAAAAAATGCTCTGTAAGGCTACACATTTATTGTTATTGCTGCTTTTTATTATTACTCATTTCTATTTAGACCTCTCCTATTCATACCCCAGTCTCTTATTCAAATCAGTGTATGGTTGCTAAGGTAACTTGGACCCTAGCAACCAAATGGCTATTTTTGCAAACTGGAGAGCTGCTGAATAAAAAGCTAAACAACTCAAAAACCACAAATAATATTAAATGAAAACCAATTGCAAATCTCAAAATATCAACATCTACATCATATTAAAGGTAAACTGGAAGATGAACATCCCCTTTAATGTTTCCGAAGTTTTACCGCACCTCTTATAGTCTTTTTCCAGTAAGACACAAGTCATGTTTGTTAATGATTTGCCTTATTATTCTGATGCTTTTATTTAAATTTTCTGTTCAGACTCTCCTTTTCGCCATCTCATCTGTTATATAAAACAATGCTATTGCTAACTGCTGCCATGCACAGTATCCATTAGGCTGGTTCCAGTATGGAATAAAAAGTAGTATCCAGCTTTCATTTCCCATGATTCAGGGCTTTGTTTTCAGAGCTACAGCAAAACACCACTACAGACACCTTGCATTTAGTTCACAGGTTGGAACTGAACTGTATTTATTAGGCTTTCTCTTTTTTTTTTTTTTTAGGCCGAAGTGCATTTGTACTGCAGTGTGAATGGGGTTAATTATTTAGTCATTTCTGCTGAAACATCACATGACATATATTAACATATATACTGACATATATTATCAGTCCTGCTATCCTTCTCTAGCATCTATAACTGGTCCATGAAAAATACACTTAGGGGCAGATTTACTAAGCTCTAGTGAATAATGCAAATGAAAATATATTCAAATTTCGAAGTATTTTTTTGGGTACTTCGACCATCGAATTGGTCAAATTCGATCGAATGGAATGATTGGAACGATTCGAAAATAAAAATCGTTCGACCATTCAATAATTGAAGGACTGTCTCTTTAAAAAATACTTTGACTTCATACTTCGCCACTTTAAACCTACCAAGGTGCAATGTTAGCCTAAGGGGACCTTCCCCAACACTTTTCAAAGTTTTTTTTGGTCGAATAAAAATCCTTCGATCGATCCATTAAAATTGTTCGATTTTTATTCGATCGTTCCATCGAAGCTTTTGCGCTAAAATCCTTCGAATTCGATATTCAAATTCAAAGGATTTTACTTTGAGGGTCGAATTTCGAGGGTTTTTTAACCCTCGAAATTCGACCCTTGATAAATCTGCCACTTATTTTACCCTGAGTGATTGGAAGGAAACCATAAAGCTTAGGGCAGATTTATCAAGGGTCGAATTTCAAATTCATGGGATTTTTTTAAACCTCCCATGAACTCGAAATATTAAAAAAAAAACACATTTTGTAAACTCGGGTGAATAGGATCGAATTCGAATCGAGTTTTAAAAAACTGGATGCCAAGAAGGCTGCAAACACCTCCAAATTGATCCCATGACGTCTCCCATTGACTAAAACATAAATTCTGCAGTTTTTAGGTGGCTAATAGTCGAATTCGAGTTCTTAAAGGGCCAGAGTATGATAAATCTCGAAAATTTTATTCAAATCTTTTTAAAAAAACTCGAATCGAAGTTTAACAATTCCCTAGTCTAATTTGACAGTTTTGGCCATAAATGTTTTTAAATTCGACCCTTGATAACCTTAATGTGCCACTACAGGGCTTCTATAAAAACCTGAGAGCTTGATATTAGGCCGGTACCCACATGCAAACGATTGCCTTGCAGCAAATACATCATATATAATACATCTGCTGCTTGAATCCTTGCGTGACAAATTTTGCTTGAAACAATGTATTATGTAAGAAGCACTATCGTTATAATAAGCATTTATTCCTTTGAACTGTTTGTAATTTGTAGCAGTCAATATACTATAATAAAATCCAGCAGCCCTTGGCAATAAGTATCAGTTACAACATATTGAATTTCTCTATGATGGTGAGCTGAATAAGCAGAATAGGTTATATATACCTATAACTATTGTAATAACTGCACAAACATTAAGGAGGTTATTTATCAAAGGTCGAATTCTAGAGTTTTTTAGATCTCGAAAGAACTCACAACTCTAATGGTTTCTTATTTAAGAAAAAACTTGAATGGAAAAAAACTTGAATCAGACAAATTTAAGTTTTGGACAAAACTCTCTGAAAAAAACTTGAACATCATCAAGGCAATTAACATCTTGAAATGGCTCAAGTGACCTCTGCCATTGACTTCTACATGACCTCGACAGGTTTTAGATGGTGGATTTTAGGATTGAAGCTATTTCCAGGGTCCGGGTATAATAAATCTAGAAAATTTTGGGGGTTTTTTTAAAAAAAAATCGAAAAATCTGAGGTTTTTTTTAACCGAAAAAATGCAAACTTGATATTTTGTTTAGCCACCCAAAATTTTTAAAAAAGTATTTTCTTCTTATAGTGTTGTAGGGGTGACTCTTTTACTTGGGGGGGTTATTACAGTTTTACAATATGGATTCTGTTATCCAAAAACCCAGAATCCTGAAGGATTTAAAAAAAACAACAAGTCAAGTCATACTACATGATATATTTTTTGGAATGGATACCCCTTTTCTCTGTAACCATAAAGCATTTAATGATGCATAAATACTTTTTAATGCCAGCCTGTAGATTTTAGGCATTATTCATCTTCATTGTTTGGAAATTTTCAGGTCCCAAGTTTCTGTATAATCAATCACAAACCTATATAAGTTACTACACACTGCACTGCACTTGCCCCGGGGTTATTCCAGCGAGCACAACATAGCAATTGTTTTCCTGCTTCTTCTTTCTTCAAATTTCCCGGGACAGACGCATTTAGTGTACAACGAAATAGCCGGCTTTTTCTTTTTTTAAAGTTCGGCTTTTGGCTCTACTGCGCATACATAAGTAGAAAATGCCTTTCCTTCTCCTTTAAGAAGAGAAACATTATTGGGCAAATTTATTAAAGTGTGAGTTTAAAGCTTACCGTATATACTCGAGTATAAGCCGACCCGAGTATCAGCCAAGGTACCTAATTTTACCAACGAAAACTGGGAAAACTTATTGACTCTAGTATAAGCCTAGTCACAACTATAGCCCTGTCTCCCAGCAGCGCACATTCTGCCAAAGCGACCCCCCCAGAGATCAACCGGACTTCTTTGCAAAGTTGATGGTGACAGAGAATTGCCAAATGGATTACTGTGTGCATTGTCCCACTGTCCCACTACCATGTGCAGAGGGTGCTGTGTGATATTGCCATCACTGTTAATCTTTCGTATAACCAACAGAGGGCGCTGTGTGATATTGCCATCACTGTTAATCCTTCATATAACCAACAGAGCGCGCTGTGTGATATTGCAGTCACTGTTATTCTTTAATATAACCAACAGAGGGCGCTGTGTGATATTGCAGTCACTGTTATTCTTTCATATAACCAACAGAGGGCACTGTGTGATATTGCAGTCACTGTTTATCTTTCATATAACCAACAGAGGGCACTGTGTGATATTGCAGTCACTGTTATTCTTTCATATAACCAACAGAGGGCGCACTGTTATTCTTTCATATAACCAACAGAGGGCATTGTGGGATATTGCAGTCTCTCCCCAAGTGAACTGTTGGTATAGGAATGATTAAAAGTGCCTGCAATCTCAGCTACTGCCCGCTGACCCGAGTATAAGCCGAGGTAGACTTTTTCAGCACATTTTGGATGCTGAAAAACTCGGCTTATACTCGAGTATATACGGTAATAAATAAAAACTCACCAACATTTTATTCACTCCTATGGGGTTTTTAGAACTGTATTTATCATATGATGAGTTCTAAATTTCACCCATTGATAAATAAGATTCTAAAAATCCCATAGGAATGAATAGAACGTGGGTGAGTATTACTTATTAAAAGAGAATTCAACCCCTCATGGTGATAAGCCCCTGCTGCCCCCCCTCCCTACTAAGTTTTACCCCAGAATTGTGTCCCCTGTAGGATTACCAACCATACATGCAGCAGAGCTAACGGGGGCCATCTTCATCTCTTTGGTAAACTTCGTAAAGTGAGCAGCGTTTTTGCGCATGCGCAGTTGGACCAATCTTCTGGTCCGCGACAACTGCCATGTGTCGGAAGTGACGGAAATTGCCTGAAGGGAAGGAAGAAGACCCGAAGAGAAGAAGATGGTGCCCATGAGCTCCACTGCGCTCACTCTGCATGTGCAGAGTTCTGATAAATATGCCCCTACATGTTTACTTTTTATTTATTATTCCTCATTAAGAGCTATCAAGACAGTTTTAAGCAGAATGCCCTGGCTTCTTCAGGCTTCCTAAAGGCATATTCTTAATTTTTGTTCTGTCTGTCCTGCTTGTTGCTGGTTGTCATCTTCCTCTTTACTATCTCACTATTTAAAAGATAACAATAAATTATTCAGCAGCAGTTATACAATTTAAATAAATTACACTGTAGGGTGAATTTTAGTGCCACAGGCTGTAATAATTTAAAGAGAAGTATTGAGTGTATAGATATATAGATGTGTGTGTGTGTGTCTGTGTGTGTGTGTGTGTATGTATATATATATATATATATTTGCATACAATGGGGCTCATTTATAAACTTTGCGGAGGGCCGATTGTTTTGCACAGTGAATATATTTGCCCTGCGCATGGTTATATTTATTAAGCTGAATAAGAGTGTGCAAGCAGAATTGCAAATTTTTTTTTCCAATACAAATGTCTATAAGAAAAATTGCAAATTGCGAACATTCATGTGCACACTGCGTTTGAATTACGTCACAACTTTGCTGGCGGATGAAAATATTCTCAAAACAGTTTTGCAAAGTGCGAATTCAAGTTATTGTCAACGCTATTTTCACACACAACATCCTCACACAATGGGCGCACTCACGCAAACACCTGTCTCATTTGCAAGCCATTTGCGAAAATGTATTCAGAATGTGAATTCACAAAAACTGAAAAGACGAGCAGAGAAGTGCTAATATATAGCGTTCAGGAAAAAGCATGGGCAATACAACCATTTGCGAATAAATATGCGCTGCATGAACTTTATAAATGACCCCCAGTGTTAGTTAATTTGCTAAACAAAGCCACTAGGGATTTCAAACAGACCAACTAAAAGACGAGTTAAATGTGATCATATACATTCCTAGTTTTCAGTAAATCTGGGCAGTGTCGGGCGATTTATTACCAACTATATATTATGTGAGGCACAAACATTTATTTACTTTTGTGTAACCAAAAAGCAACATTTTTCTGGTAAAAAAAAAAGCCTTCAACTATATTTGAACAGATTTAATCTTCTTTCCCTCTCTCTCATTTCTCTTTTATTCTAGTTTCACAATATAATACACAGCCTAGAAATCATTTACATTCTAACATGCCATAGTCTATTGCTATAAAAAGTGATTTTGATTAAATATAGAAGTAGTAAAAGTAGTTTCTTGTCTCTCATAACATTAAATATTAACATTTTAACTGTTTTGCTGTGTGTCTGAGGGTTGCTTCTGGAACTCTCTACTATGTTATTTACAACAGATTGTGGATTAAAAGCATTATAAATATATTATATAATAGTCCTTTTATAAATGCAATGCTGTAGTAGGTTTTAAGCTAACATTTTTTATTTCTAAACCTACTCTGTAAAAAAAACACAGTTTTTAAATAAGTTTATAACATATACCAAATAACCACCAAATGGTTAAAAACATCCCAACCCCTTATGTTCACTATCCCTCTCTCAGCATATGTTTCTCTTCATTCTCACTTCATGTAGCAGTTGGGTGTCAGTTATTCATTGACAGTTAGATCCGATATATTTTATTGGGGGGCTCCTTTTTCAATTCGCTAAAATTTCAAATTTTCATTTTAGCAATATTGCCCCTGTTTGAATACTGTTACAGGATCCAAAGACGATTATCAGTTCACATGAGCATAATTACGAATCTTCTCTCCAACAGCTGTTAATTAAAAGTAGAAAAAAATCTTCCCAGTCTTCCTAAGTTTGTAATGATCATATGAAATGGGGATATACCCAGTTTGTATATATGGGTAAAAATTCAAGGGTTATTTAGCTGGAAGTGTTGGTGCAGTGAATATGAAGCTGTGTCCTTGTCACCACCACCTTTGAATCCTTGAAGCTTAACCATTCAGTTGCTCGTACATATATGACATATCTACAGTAGTAATTAAACAGGTGCATTGTCTTAAGTAGAGCGGGTCATACCCCAGGGTGCCAATTTGAAGATTGTTTCGCCACAGTTCCAACTTTTAAAAAGAAACATTTGTATTGCAAATACATGCTTACCCCATTGTTTGAATACTTCCCTGCCCGCTTGATTTGCTTGTCTCCTGCCAAACCCATCCAGGCATTCTGTCCACTTGGCCATCTTCTCTGGCACTTGCTTCACTTGGTCGCTCCCTTCCGATCCATCCCTGCTGCCATCACACCCCTGTATTGTATTTCTCAGCAAAGCATTTGTTCTTCAAAGCTTATGTCATACTAGGCAAAATATTTGCCATTGAGAAATGTTGGGCCAAACCCACAGTGGTGGGAAGTTTTCAGGTGGTTTTGGGAATTTCACTACCAACTCTAGTGACATTAAAATGCAAAAAGTGTTTACATGTAGAAATACAATTTATATTGTTACTTTAGAGTTGAAATCAAAGGGATCATATTAGATCAGCTAGAACACAACTAGACTCAAATAGGCCCAAGCTGACCTACAGAGGTTATTATTTATAGAAAATATGGATGTAAAGTTAGGGTAGCTCTTTAAAGGGGGTGTTCTCCAGTTTCAATTTCAGCAATCTGGTTCTTAGGGTCCAAATTACCCAAGTACCCTTGAATTGATTTGCATGAGAGACTGGAAATGAATAGGAGAGGCCTGAATAGAAAGATGAGTAATAAAAAGTAGCAATAACAATACATTTGTAGCCTTACAGAATATTTGTTTTTAGATGGGGTCAGTGACCCTCATTGGTGAACCACCCCTTTAAAGGGGACCTGTCACCCTAAAAAAATAATTCCAACCAATTTTATGTTGCAAAATAGAATTCACTTTCATTACATAGATAATTTCAATCTTGTTTCTTTTAGTCTTGGAATTCGCAATCATAGCAAGCAGGCAGGAGCCTTTTTGTGTACACCGTTATTAATACAAACTTTGCATCATTATAAAATCTTGCTTATGAGTCAGTATGGGACAGTTTATTCCCATGTACATGCACTTGCTACACAATTAGATACGACTAGCTAAGACTTTTAAATATCTTTATAACCGGTATGGATGCTTTAATATAAAAATCATTTTGGTTTTTAATTTGAAAAGGACTTTTATTATACAGCTTTTTATGTCTGTGTGACAGGTCCCCTTTAACTATATTTTACATTTAAGGGCAACCAAAGTTTGTTTTATCAATAATACCTATGGTTGCTGTACTAATTCCTATATACTGCAGCCGTTTGCTATAAATTCATGCATAGGGTTTCTGCCCATCATAATGGCTAATGCAAAGAAAAAAAAAACACACTACTAAAATAATATAGTGAATAAAGTACCTTCTATTGTCAAATATAAGGGTATTTTAAGTTACTGAGGAGGTCCATGACCATAAAAAAGCATGAAGCCGGAGGCTAGTAGTTTTTATACAGGTCATGGAACTCAGAGGTGACTTCTAATATTCTTATATTTTACAATAGGGGCTACTTTATTATAATACACAAGTTTCAATGAGATACAATGATATAAGCTCCAATTATAACCAATGATATCACTAAGCAATGATTATAAAGATACAATTTACAGGATGTTAATGGCTCTTGTGCATTATTGAGCAATATTTTATTTTTCATCAACTGATTAAGAGGTCGGTTGTTATACCAAACTTTGCTATTGTATATTTGAAACAGGTCGTTAAATTCTCTTCAGACAATAAAGAGCTGTGCAAAGTTAAATGCAACCAAGTCCCCCAAATCTGCTAACTCCCGTTACCTGGGGACCCTTACTGTATTGGATAAGTCGGTAAAGGAAAGTGGTGGTGACATTGAAGCGGCAGATGCATTACGAGCTACTGTTTATCAGGTAACAACTGTCAGTGCCTTTTTATATGTGTGCATATTTCTGCATTAGGGATGTAGCGAACGTCGGAAAAAAAGTTCGCGAACATATTCGCGAACTTGCGCAAAAATGCGAGCGGTTCGCGAACGGTTCGCGAACCCCATAGACTTCAATGGGAAGGCGAACTTTAACATCTAAAAAAGACATTTCTGGCCAGAAAAATGATTTTAAAGTTGTTTAAAGGGTGCAACGACCTGGACAGTGGCATGCCAGAGGGGGATCAAGGGCAAAAATTTATCTGAAAAATCTGCCTGTGTGTGCTTGGAAGAGATAGTGTAGGGGGAGAGCTGTTAGTGATTTCAGGGACAGATGATAGTAAGTTTGCTGGCTAGTAATCTGCTTGATACTGCTCTGTATTGGAGGGACAGAAGTCTGCAGGGATTTGAGGGACATTTTAGCTTAGGTAGCTTTGCTGGCTAGTAATCTACTGTTCTCTTTAAACAACTGCCATACATTGACCTTGTAGGCATTGTTTGCCCAGTTTTTTTGGACGCAGCCACTGAAGCACAGTTGCCAGAAAAAATATGCCATATAAATGCTGAAAATAGTCATTTTTCGCCATACGTTGACCTTGTAGACATTGTTTGCCCAGTTTTTTTGGACGCAGCCACTAAAGCACAGTTGCCAGAAAAAATATGCCATATAAATGCTGAAAATAGTCATTTTTCGCCATACGTTGACCTTGTAGACATTGTTTGCCCAGTTTTTTTGGTTGCAGCCACTGAAGCACAGTTGCCAGAAAAAATATGCCATATAAATGCTGAAAATAGTCATTTTTTGCCATATACGTTGAGTCAACGTATGGCAAAAAATGACTATTTTCAGCATTTATGTGGCATATTTTTTCTGGCCTCTGTGCTTCATTGGCTGCGGCCAAAAAAACTGGGCAAACAATGCCTACAAGGTCAACGTCGTTGACCTTGTAGGCATTGTTTGCCCAGTTTTTTTGGCCGCAGCCACTGAAGCACAGAGGCCAGAAAAAATATGCCATATAAATGCTGAAAATAGTCATTTTTTTGGTCGCAGCCACTGAAGCACAGTTGCCAGAAAAATTATGCCATATAAATGCTGAAAATATAAATTTTTTTGGTTGCAGCCACTGAAGCACAGAGGCCAGAAAAATTATGCCATATAAATGCAGAAAATATGCATTTTTTTGGTCGCAGCCACTGAAGCACAGTTGACAGAAAAATTATGCCATATAAATGCTGAAAATATCATTTTTTTTGGTTGCAGCCACTGAAGCACAGAGGCTAGAAAAATTATGCCATATAAATGGACAAAATATGCATTTTTTTGGTTGCAGCCACTGAAGCACAGAGGCCAGAAAAATTATGCCATATAAATGCAGAAAATATGCATTTTTTTGGTTGCAGCCACTGAAGCACAGAGGCCAGAAAAATTATGCCATATAAATGCAGAAAATATGCATTTTTTTGGACGCAGCCACTGAAGCACAGTTGCCAGAAAAAATATGCCATATAAATGCTGAAAATAGTCATTTTTCGCCATACGTTGACCTTGTAGACATTGTTTGCCCAGTTTTTTTGGTTGCAGCCACTGAGGCCAGAAAAAATTAAACCAGTAGGGTTTGCACCCTAGTTTGTAACGGTGGCGGAGGGAGGAGGACGCTAAAGGACAGCTGTGTGTGGAGTCATGAGGCTTGAAGAGAAGGACAGCTGCATAGAAGTCAGAACAAGTCTTCCGGCGTGCAGTAACCCTCCGAGATCCACCCCTCATTCATTTTAATAAAGGTCAGGTAATCGACACTTTTGTGACCTAGGCGAGTTCTCTTCTCAGTTACAATCCCTCCTGCTGCACTGAAGGTCCTTTCTGAGAGCACACTTGAGGCTGGGCAAGACAAGAGGTTCATGGCAAATTGTGACAGCTCTGGCCACAGATCAAGCCTGCGCACCCAGTAGTCCAGGGGTTCATCGCTCCTCAGAGTGTCGATATCTGCAGTTAATGCCAGGTAGTCCGCTACCTGCCGGTCGAGGCGTTCTTTGAGGGTGGATCCAGAAGGGTTGTGGCGCTGCCTTGGACAGAAAAACATTTGCATGTCTGATGTTACAGACCGGCCAAAGGGCTTTGTCCTTGCAGGTGTGCTCGTGGCAGGATTACTGGCACCTCTGCCCCTGGAATGTTGATGAGTTCCTGAAGTGACATCACCCTTAAAAGCATTGTACAACATGTTTTGCAGGCTGGTTTGTAAATGCCGCATCTTTTCGGACTTGTGGTATGTTGGTAACATTTCTGACACTTTATGCTTGTACCGAGGGTCTAGTAGCGTTGCGACCCAGTACAGGTCCTTCTCCTTAAGCCTCTTGATACGGGGGTCCTTCAACAGGCATGCCAGCATGAAAGACCCCATTCTCACAAGGTTGGATGCAGAGCTATCCATCTCCGCTTCCTCATTATCAAGGACTGCATCATCCACGGTCTCCTCCCCCCAGCCACGTACAAGACCAGGGGTCCCCAAAAGGTCACCACTAGCCCCCTGGGAAGCCTGCTCCTGTTGGTCCTCCTCCTCCACAAAGCCACCTTCCTCCTCTGACTCCACTTCTGGCACCTCTCCCTGCGTTGCAGCAGGTGCCTGGGTTCGTTCTGGTGATTGCGACCATAAATCGTGCGCTTCCAGCTCCTCGTCACGCTGGTCTACAGCCTCATCTGTCACTCGTCGCACGGCACGCTCCAGGAAGAAAGCGAAGGGTATTAGGTCGCTGATGGTGCCTTCGGTGCGACTGACCATATTTGTCACCTCTTCAAAAGGTCGCATGAGCCTGCAGGCATCGCGCATAAGCACCCAGTAACGGGGGAAAAAAATCCCCAGCTCTGCAGATCCAGTCCTACCACCCAGTTCAAAAAGGTACTCGTTGACGGCCCTTTGTTGTTGCAGCAGACGTTCCAACATAAGGAGCGTTGAATTCCAGCGAGTCTGGCTGTCAGAAATCAAACGCCTGACTGGCATGTTGTAGCGCTGCTGAATGTCAGCAAGGCGTGCCATGGCTGTGTAGGAACGTCTGAAATGGGCCGACACCTTTCTGGACTGGGTGAGAACGTCCTGGAATCCTGGGTACTTGGAGACAAAACGTTGGACTATTAAATTTAACACATGTGCCATGCAGGGCACATGTGTTAAATTTCCCAGTCTCAACGCTGCCAACAGATTGCTTCCATTGTCACACACCACTTTTCCGATCTGCAGTTGGTGTGGGGTCAGCCACCGATCGGCCTGTGACTGCAGAGATGACAGGAGTACAGATCCGGTATGGTTTTTGCTTTCCAGGCACGTCATCCCCAAGACAGCGTGACAACGGCGTACCTGGCACGTCGAATAGCCTAGGGGGAGCTGGGGGTGCACAGGTGTGGAGGAGGAGAAGGAGGACCCAGCAGCAGAGTAAGAAGAAGAAGAGGAAGAAGACGAGGTAGAGAGCGATGGAGGAGTAGAGGTGGTGGCAGAACCGCGTGCAATCCGTGGCGGTGACACCAACTCCACTGTTGTTGTTGTTGTTGAGCTACCCATTCCCTGCTTCCCATTCCCAGCCATTACCAAGTTCACCCAGTGGGCAGTGTAGGTGACATACCTGCCCTGACCATGCTTGGAGGACCATGCGTCAGTAGTCATATGGACCTTTGGCCCAACACTAAGTGACAGAGATGCGGTAACTTGGCTCTGCACATGTTGGTACAGGTGTGGTATTCCCTTTTTAGAAAAAAAATTGCGGCTGGGTACCTTCCACTGCGGTGTCCCAATTGCTACAAATTTGCGGAAGGCCTCAGAGTCCACCAGCTGGTATGGTAAAAGCTGGCGGGCTAAGAGTGCAGACAAGCCAGCTGTCAGACGCCGGGCAAGGGGGTGACAGTCAGACATTGGCTTCTTACGCTCAAACATGGCCTTCACAGAAACTTGGCTGGTGGCAGATGACTGGGAATGGGAACAGGTGGTCAAGGTGGAAGGCGGAGTGGAGGGTGGTTCAGATGGGTCAAGGAGAGCAGAGGTAGAGCAGTAAGATGCTGGACCAGAAGGAGTGTGGCTTTTAGTTTGCCTGTTGCCTTTGAGGTGTTGCTCCCAAAGTGCTTTGTGCTTGCCGCTCATGTGCCTTCGCATAGAAGTTGTACCTATGTGGCTGTTGGGCTTACCAAGGCTCAGTTTCTGACTGCACTCATTGCAAATTACAATGCTTTTGTCAGAGGCACACACATTAAAAAAATCCCACACTGCTGACTTTTTGGAAGTGTGCGATCTGGCGGTAACAGTAGAAGTTGGCGGCATTGGCGGCAATGGCGGGTGCGTTGGCTGGCTGAACACAGGTGCCGATACATGTTGTTGCCCTACTGATCCCTGCGGGCTGTCCTCCCTGCTTCTTCTAAGTCTTATTCTCCTACTGCCTCTCTGACTCTCCGTCTCTCCATCTGAACTACCCTCCTCTTGCTCTCTTCTACTAGGCACCCACAAAACATCAATCTCCTCATCATCATTCTCCTCAGATGCATCAATTTCTTCTGACACATCACAGAAGGAAGCAGCAGCGGGGACCTCCTCCTCATCACTCATCATTATGTCCATCTCTGTCGTGTTCTCTGCCAGAATTAAATCTGGTGTAACGTCCTCATCTCCTTCATCTTCTTCTGCCAATAATGGTTGCGCATTACTCAGTTCAAGAAACTCATGGGAAAATAACTCCTCTGACTCCAGTGAAGAAGGGGCACCGGTGGTGGAGGAAGTGTTACGTGGGGTGGCCATAGCAGTGGAGGATGAGGAGGATGTTGTGGTAAAGTTAGAAACGGTAGAGGATGGGGTGTGCTGTGTAAGCCAGTCAACTACCTCTTCAGCATTTTGGGAGTTCAGGGTCATTGGCTTTTTAAAACTGGGCAATTTGCTAGGGCCACAGGATTGCATAGCAGCACGGCCCCTAGCACGGCCTCTGCGTGGCGGCCTGCCTTTGCCTGGCATTATTTTTAAAAAAACAACAACAACAAAAACTCAGTTGGTTTTTCTGGAAACGATAATACACACAGCTAGATGGCGGTTTGAAGAAAACACTGTGCAAATAATGCCTACAAGGTCAACGTATACACAGCGGTGGATACGGATTACGTAAAATATAAGAATGCTGCTTGAAAAAAAGTAACTCAAGTGGTTTTTCTAGAGACGATAATATTATCAATATTTAGACAAAATGTGAACAAGCTCACACAGCTAGATGGCGGTTTGAAGAAAACACTGTGCAAATAATGCCTACAAGGTCAACGTATACACAGCGGTGGATACGGATTACGTAAAATATAAGAATGCTGCTTGAAAAAAAGTAACTCAAGTGGTTTTTCTAGAGACGATAATATTATCAATATTTAGACAAAATGTGAACAAGCTCACACAACTAGATGGCGGTTTGAAGAAAACACTGTGCAAATAATGCCTACAAGGTCAACGTATACACAGCGGTGGATACGGATTACGTAAAATATAAGAATGCTGCTTGAAAAAAAGTAACTCAAGTGGTTTTTCTAGAGACGATAATATTATCAATATTTAGACAAAATGTGAACAAGCTCACACAGCTAGATGGCGGTTTGAAGAAAACACTGTGCAAATAATGCCTACAAGGTCAACGTATACACAGCGGTGGATACGGATTACGTAAAATATAAGAATGCTGCTTGAAAAAAAGTAACTCAAGTGGTTTTTCTAGAGACGATAATATTATCAATATTTAGACAAAATGTGAACAAGCTCACACAGCTAGATGGCGGTTTGAAGAAAACACTGTGCAAATAATGCCTACAAGGTCAACGTATACACAGCGGTGGATACGGATTACGTAAAATATAAGAATGCTGCTTGAAAAAAAGTAACTCAAGTGGTTTTTCTAGAGACGATAATATTATCAATATTTAGACAAAATGTGAACAAGCTCACACAGCTAGATGGCGGTTTGAAGAAAACACTGTGCAAATAATGCCCACAAGATCAACGTATACACTACTACAGCGGTGGATACGGATTACGTAAAATATATTATGGCTGCTTGAAAAAAAAGTCACTCCGGTGTTTTTTCTGGAGACGGTAATATTATGGATATTTAGACAGAATGTGAACAAGGTCACACAGCTAGATGGCTGTTGGTTGAATAACACACTGGGCAAAAAATGCCTACAGGGCAAATAATGCCTAAAAGGTCAACTTATACACTACTACAGCGATGGATACGGATTACGTAAAATTTATTATGGCTGCTTGAAAAAAGTCACTCCGGTGTTTTTTCTGGAGACGGTAATATTATGGATATTTAGACAGAATGTGAACAAGGTCACACAGCTAGATGGCTGTTGGTTGAATAACACACTGGGCAAAAAATGCCTACAGGGCAAATAATGCCTAAAAGGTCAACTTATACACTACTACAGCGATGGATACGGATTACGTAAAATTTATTATGGCTGCTTGAAAAAAGTCACTCCGGTGTTTTTTCTGGAGACGGTAATATTATGGATATTTAGACAGAATGTGAACAAGGTCACACAGCTAGATGGCTGTTGGTTGAATAACACACTGGGCAAAAAATGCCTACAGGGCAAATAATGCCTAAAAGGTCAACTTATACACTACTACAGCGATGGATACGGATTACGTAAAATTTATTATGGCTGCTTGAAAAAAGTCACTCCGGTGTTTTTTCTGGAGACGGTAATATTATGGATATTTAGACAGAATGTGAACAAGGTCACACAGCTAGATGGCTGTTGGTTGAATAACACACTGGGCAAAAAATGCCTACAGGGCAAATAATGCCTAAAAGGTCAACTTATACACTACTACAGCGGTAGTAAAATAAAAAAAAGTAAAATAAAAAAAAAATGAATATTAAAAAAAAAAAATTACAGTTGGTGCTGCTGAACTACTAGGAGCAGCAGATTAGCACACCAGTCCCACTCCCCAACACTGCTAGACTAATAGCACTGGGCTCTTATAGTAGTAGTAGTAGTAGTAGTAGTAGTAGTAGTAAAACAACAAAAAAATAAATAAAAGCAGTCCTTACAAGGACTACTGTTATTGCAGCAGTCAGCAGATGAGATCAGAAGCAGGACAGCTGCCCACTGCAGCTACATACAGAGCACTGCAGTAGAAGGTAGATTACTAGCCAGCAAAGCTACCTAAGCTTAAATGTCCCTCAAACCCCTGCAGACTTCTGTCCCTCCAATAACAGAGCAGTATCAAAACGATTACTAGCCAGCAAACTTTCAACTGTCCCTGAAATCACTAACAGGCAGCAGCTCTCTCCCTACACTATCTCTTCAGCACACACAGGCAGAGTGAAAAAAACGCTGCAGGGCTTCGGTTTTTATAGGGAAGGGGAGTGGTCCAGGGGAGAGCTTCCTGATTGGCTGCCATGTACCTGCTGGTCTGGGGTGAGAGGGCAAAAAAAAGCGCCAACAATGGCGAACCCAAAATGGCGAACGTCGCGCGACGTTCGCGAACTTCCGGCGAGCGCGAACACCCGATGTTCGCGCGAACAAGTTCGCCGGCGAACAGTTCGCGCCATCTCTATTCTGCATGATGGAGATTTTGCAAAGTATATTGCAGCATGGGATTCATTTAAAACTGGTTACATATTTTGGTTTCTTGGTTATGAAATCACTGTTCTTCATGTTTGCTGCAAAAAGGCTGAAAACATATATTTTTTAAATATATTAAAATTTCATTGTATTGATTTTTTTTTGGCCCATGGCTACAAAGTACTCGCATGCCAGATATATGGAAATCTTTTATGTGCATGAAATTACATTTGTAAATATATAACGTAGTTGCTGCATCAGCTATAACCAGAAACAGAAAACTCATGTTGCTTCCCATGATATGCACAAATATATCACAATTTGAATTTCCAAGATAGTTTTTTTTACTTTTACTGTATGAGAAGAATAAATAAAATCATGATATTGATGCATTCTGTTGTAGCAGAATTGCAGCATGTCTGTTTTCTTGTTTCGGAGCACAGAGATCTGCAGCTTCCCTTCCTTTTGAGTACAGCCCCCTCCCAGTGACTGGGGCACCAAAGACCTGGCAGAAAACCTAATATCAAGGGCCCACTAGCTGGAACCCTAAAACATTTTATTCCATTTGGAAAAAAAACCTTGATATCCCCATGTTTGATAGATTCATTATTTAAATGTTACTGAATAATGTAGCCTAGAAAGTACTGTTCATTGCTTAATAGATTCCAGGTCACATAAGTCTATGGGAAATATTATATTAATAGAGATATCACAGCAATCAGTGTGGCAGATTTCAAAAAAACACATTCAGAACTAATTCCCTGTGGGCAGCTGTGCTATCATGTGAGATCTAAATTTTTTGGTGTCAAAATTTACACATTCGGATGTGAGATTTATTACACCTTGACCATGGAAACAGTTATAATTTGAATATTCACCACCTAAAACCTGCCGCGTTCATTTACAAGTCAATGGCAGAGGTCCATTGGACCATTTGAATTTTAATTGCCTTCCTGACATTCAAGTTTTTTTTGGAGGAAAAAAAAAAAATTATTTGGATCAGATTTGAATATTCGGGTCGGGACTATTTGATCAAATATAAGACATGAAACATTTTTCTTAAATAACCTACCATTTGAGTTGTGAGTATATTTAAATTTTTTGGAGAAAAATAATTCACATAAATTTGACCTTTAATAAATCTGCCCACTGGTGTCCCTGTCTCAAGACCCTTGATCCAGATATTGTATCTTTGTTCGCCAAACAACACCCCCCAAAACAATGGTATATATGGGCAGTATGCATCTCTGGTATAAAATATTTTTGTAGTTCATACTATGGTCATAGTTTTTGATTTGCAATATGTTGAGTGGTTTATGTGTGCAGATATAGACTAGAATTTCAAGAGATTGTAAGAGTAAGTAAGTACTGTAAGTAAGTAAGATATTGGTAAAAATTTACAGTTTACAACAAAGACAAATAGATATCCTTTGAAATGTAACTTCGGATTGGATTAATCTGTACTTGTAATAAAAGTACTAGCAAGAAAATCCACTAACCATATTAGAAACAATTTTTTATTTTGCACAGCCTATCTACCCAGTTTTTATTTTTAAACTGAACTGTTCCTTTAAAGATGGCCCTGCTTCTAGAATTTACAAAGGAAAGAGTCGACGCTCAAAATATATTCCATAATTAAATACTATAACATTAGTTCAGTAACATCCTTATTCATTCCAGAATTGGCTGCAAAAGAAAAAAATGTTTTTTCATGATCTTCATAAAATGAAGAATTCTGAAGTACAAGAAGAAAAGGAAAAGCACCAAAAGGTAATGTCAGACATTGTTTCAGCATTATTGCCAGTGAAATGCAACATAGCATTTCTTTCTTGTTCACATGATTTAGTGTAAATGCAATCCAAAATAAAAATTGCAGAAAATTACATCACTGGAAGATAAATTCTGAATTTAATATGCCTAATTTCTGTCAATTTGTTTTTATTATAACATTTGATACTTTTATAAATGAGACATTTTCATCCATTACTCACTAAACCTATCTTCTTTAACAAATACGTTTTTTTTCCCTGACAACTCTTCTGACATCTGATAGTCCCATCATTTACACCCACTGACTCATTAGCAAGTCTGAGAAGAAAATATCCTTCTAGGCATTGTGTATTCTTTTTGTTTTTATTTTATATTTTTATTTTATAAAATCTTCAAAAGAGATTTGTTTATATTTGAAATGAGGTGTTTAAATAACATACCCCTTCCTAATTTGTTTTTATCTGTGCATTTACATGCCTACACTTTAAGGGGGTTATTTATAAAAGTCCGAATTTAGCTCAATATTTTCAGCTACAAACTCCGATAAAATGTGCTCGGGTTTTTATTTCTAATTTATTACATTTTCCTGAAAAATTTGCTTTGCGAAAAAAAAAAATCAGATTTTCATGAGTTTTTTCTGAATTTTCACTCGAAAACTCAGAAAACTTATGGGTATTGCACAAAACCCAGCACACATCAAAAAATCATTGGGACTTCTCCCATTGACTTATATGCAACAGGTCTGAGATTTTAACTTTTCCATCCTCAGGGTTTAATAAATTTCCAAAACATTTGTGATTTTTTTAAAAGTCTGATTTCATTAAAAAAAATCAAGATTTTTACGTTCATAGTTTAGTAAATAACCCCCTAAGATCCAAAATAGATCCTTGAAGGTATTACTGGCATTTTGAGCCAGGTAGCAAGATTTCCTTCTTATGAATGTTAACTGACAGCTGTCCTGCTGGACATTTTCCTTACCTTTCTCTGTTTAAACACATAAAATTACATCACTGCATTAAATAAAAAGAAAAATTGATGCACTGATTTTCTTCATAGCTCTGCATTTAGTCAGATGTAAAGAGTTTGCAGAGCTGTACATATTTTTTTGTTGTTATATACATAAAAAATGTAAACATCATTAACTACATAAAATAACAGAAGGGTAAAGAGGTAGTGATGCGTCAGATTCAAAAAGTCAAGTAGCTGAAAAAATAAGTAGTGTTAGTACCTTTTATGAGCATGTTAGAGAGATCCTATTAGTCAATACTGGAGATTTATGTTGTCTTCCTCTGGTATAACTATTGATTCAGAGACTTTATAACCTTTCCAAGATTAACGGATTTCATTATGTTTTTTTTAATTTATAATCTAATAATGCTGTCACACAATGCACCCTTTGTATACAGTAGAATCGTGCTAAAAATATGGGTTATTGATTGAAATGGAGCCAATTCAGCACTATGACCCAGTGTGCTGCTGCTAAGAGTTAAGCTTTCTGACATGGGTTTATGCCAGGTTATGGTAGACTTAGCAGCACATGTACTGGGTCAAGATTAATAGAATCCTTAAATGGGAAGTATCGTGGAAATTAAAATGTAATATAAGCTTCAGCATACTGAAATAAGAAAGTTTCTAAATACAATAAATTAAAAATTCTGTATTGTCTTCATGCAGGAGTTGGGTGTCAGATTTTCATGGGCTTCCTTTCCTAGCAGATGTATTAGATCTAACTCAAATCTAGCAAAATAACAAAATCTAGCAAAATAACTGATTTTGGCACAAATTCTGCATATAGAGAGACAGGATTTCTGGTGATTTTAATAGAGGGAGCTGTAATACATATTCTAGGCAAACAGAGCTCCCCTAAAAGATATATTGGATTTAACGGTCATTCAAAATCAGACTCCCAACTCCTTCAGCTTATCTTAAATTTTTATTTTCGCGTTAGTTCCCCTTTTAAAATTCTGGAGGCTGTCTGGAAGACCTCTTTTCTGCAAACAGTTGCTATTTACCATGTACTATATACCAGAATTTTATGGGTTTCTTTACTAGAACAGCCTCTAAAGCATGTCAGTGGTTATGGTGGGGTTATTTTTTTCACTCTGGAGTAATATACCAATAAAAAAGTAATTTGACACATTTGGAGAGACTTTCCACAGTGCAGACCAAATTTAAGACCAATAGAATAGTCTTCAGGGGTTTCAACAGTTGCAATTACCGTATATACTCGATTATAAGCCGACCCGAGTATAAGCCGAGGTACCTAATTTTAACTACGAAAACTGGGAAAACTTATTGGGGCAAATTCACTAAGATTCGTAGTTGTGCCAGGCGTAACTTCGCCGCACTTCGCCAGGCGTAGTTTCGCCAGCGCTTCGCAAATTCACTAAAATCCGAAGTTGCGCTCAGGGGTAGAGTATGGTTGCGAAGTTGCGCTAGCATTGATTCGCTAAGTAAAGCGAAGTTACGCTAGCGAAGGCTAATTTGCATACGGCGCCAAATTCAAATTTCAATGGAGGAATACGTATCAGCACTACAAATGGCTAGAAAAGCTTCAAAACATCAAATAAAAATTTTATTTTGCCCTACACATGTGCCTACTGTCTAGGTAAGTTGCCATGAATCAGGAGATGTAGGGGGGAAGGAGGGGAGCCCCAAAAAATTTTTCGATCTTTTTCAGCCTATCATCCATAATGTAGAAAACACGCCAGCGTTTTTTGGGACTTATAAAAAATTTTGACTTTTTTTGAAGCAATCCCTATCTACTCTATTGCGCTTCGCCTGGTCTGAGGTGGCGAAGGAAGTATAGCGTAAAAGGTAGCGTTCAGTACACTGCGCGCGTTAGTGAATTTGCGTAGTTACGTCGCCAGCGAAACTTCTCCAGGCGTAAGGGTGCGAAGTAACACTAGCGAAACTACGCCAGCGTTCATTGGAAGTAACGCTAGCGAAGTAACGCTAGCGTTCGGCGCTTAGTGAATTTGCCCCATTGACTCTAGTATAAGCCTAGACACAACTACAGCCCTGTCTCCCAGCAGCACACATTCTGCCAAAGCGACCCCCCCCAGCGATCAACCGGACTTCTTTGCAAAGTTAATGGTGACAGAGAATTGCCAAACGGATTACTGTGTGTATTGTCCCACTGTCCCACTACCATGTGCAGAGGGTGCTGTTTGATATTGCCATCACTGATAATCTTTCGTATAACCAACAGAGGGTGCTGTGTGATATTGCAGTCACTGTTATTCTTTAATATAACCAACAGAGGGCGGTGTGTGATATTGCAGTCACTGTTAATCTTTCATATAACCAACAGAGGGCACTGTGTGATATTGCAGTCACTGTTATTCTTCCATATAACCAACAGATGGCGCTGTGTGATATTGCAGTCACTGTTATTCTTTCATATAACCAACAGAGGGTGCTGTGTGATATTGCAGTCACTGTTATTCTTTCATATAACCAACAGAGTGCGCACTGTTATTCTTTCATACAACCAACAGATGGTGCTGTGTGATATTGCAGTCACTGTTATTCTTTCATATAACCAACAGATGGCGCTGTGTGATATTGCAGTCACTGTTATTCTTTCATATAACCAACAGAGGGCGCACTGTTATTCTTTCATATAACCAACAGAGGGCATTGTGGGATATTGCAGTCTCTCCCCAAGTGAACTGTTGGTATAGGAATGATTAAAAGTGACTGCAATCTCAGCTACTCGGGTCGGGTACCGCTGACCCGAGTATAAGCCGAGGTAGACTTTTTCAGCACATTTTGGATGCTGAAAAACTCAGCTTATACTCGGGTATATACAGTATCTACAACTGCTTTTAGGAGCAAGGGGGAGGATATATTTATTTTTGTGTATTAAAAATTCTTCTGTTTTGGAATCTTAGAGGTTTCTTGTACAAACGCAAACAATTACCTTGAGGAGTTAAAAGGCCATAAATAGTGTTAAAGATGTGGAAGGTCCACCTCTGAAAAGTAGGAGATTGCAGACCTTTTTTGTGGTTGACCATAGGTGTGAAATGTTATGATCGGATTTTTAACATTGTGTTAAATCTTATTTACATTGTGTGTAAAATATTGTTAGAAGCAGTCCATAAAAGGGAGGAACTCTTTGAAGAGAGATTAAGGCGCTAATCTAATTGGTCTTCAGCAGAGGCGGGCCTGGCTGATCGGGCGCCCAAGGCAGTCCACCCAGCCAGCTCGCCCCCATCGCTGCCCCACGCGCATACACACGTCATCATCGTGTGCGTCATCAGTGAGTGCGCATGCGAGTTATCAGTGCTTGTGCGCTCATCTGCACATGCGCGGGCCAGGATCATCACTCGCATGAGCGGCAACAGCTTTCGGGTAAGCATGCTCAGAAGGGCCATACTCAAGTGCAATTGTAGTGCAAGGTTTGGGAGTAGGCAGAAGAGGTAGCTGCCCAGCACCCCCCAATCGTTGCGCCCTAGGCAGCTGTTTCTTCTGCCTACCCCTAGTTCCGGCCCTGGTCTTCAGACTGGGCTTTTAGAAACATATAGAGAGGAAATTAAGTCCTCATCCAAAATCTTACTCTAACTGGTTGTATCATTCTACTCTGTGTCGTTAAAGGAATAGTTCAGCGTTAAAATAAAAACTGTGTAAATAGATAGGCTGTGCAAAATAAAAACATTTTCTAATATAGTTAGTTAGCCAAAAATATAATGTATAAAGGCTGGAGTGAATGGATGTCTAATATAGGAGCCAGAACACTACTTCCTGCTTTTCAGCTCTATAACTCTGAGCTAGTCAGTGACTTGAGGGGGGGGGGGGGGGCTCGTGGTGCATATCGGTTCAGTGAGTTTGCAATTGATCTTCAGCATGCAGCTCTGATTCAAAAGCAACAGATATGACCCATGTGCCCCCCCTCAAGTCTCTGATTGGTTACTGCCAGGGTAACCAGTCAGTGAAAACAAAGAGAGTTGAAAAGCAGGAAGTCGGGCTGTGTTCTGTTATGTTAGAATCCAGTCACTCCAGTCTTTATACATTACATATTTGCCTAACTACCGTAACTATCTTAGAAACATTTGTTATTTTGCACAGCCTATCTATTTACCCAGTTTTTATTTTTACACTGAACAATTCCTTTAATACCCCTCATCCCAGTAGAATTGGCTATGATTGTATTCCTATTTATGTTATCATGCATATTATGTATAATAAACAGCTATTTATAGTTCAGAGTTTTTATTAATAATAATAAACAGTACTTGAAGAGTTTCCTTACCTTATCTGGTGAGCATATAAATATTTGAATGATACTGATAATATGAGTATTATATACTTTAAAATGATTATGATCTTATTTAACACCAAAGCAAATGTCTTACAAGCAGGAGATTGCAAAGAAAGAGGAAGCAAAAGCAGCATTTGAGGCATGGAAATCTGAGAAAACACTGGATATTCGAAAAAATCTAATGAAACTAAAAGAGGAAGATCAAAAGAAGTTGGAAGAAATTAGAGATATTGCACAAAAAAAGCAAGAGTCAAAACAGGTACATCTTTAAATGTGTGTACTATGTTACAATTATGTTCAAGTTTGAACTTCCCTCTTTAAATGTTTGATTTTATAAATGAAAAAAATGTATATGACATATTAGTGCACAATTATTTGTGCATTATTTAATAGATTGAAAAGCATGAAAATATGGCATGTCCCTTCATTTGGCCATGCTTCCAAGTCACTCACTAGTTCCATTTTTTTAATTAAAATAACTTCATTCATTAAGCCTTAATCCAAGTCAACTGCAATCAATTCCAGTAATTAATAATTAATAACCCTCTGACTCATGCAATATCTCAGGGTGTCACGCTTACAATGAACATTCATGGGCTGCTATAAGGAACTAAGACGTAGGTGAAAACTGCAAAAAAAGACATGTCAATATCAGAAATGTCATTTAAAACCGTTTGAAGAGGTTAACAGCCTGCTTGATGTTCGAGTTTTTTTGGGTGGGTCTTGCCCTAAAATTTTAATGATTCGAGAGATTCGCGGTTTTTCAAAAACTCTATCAATTTGAGTTTTCAGGTTGCGGTACTCGAACTTGCAGAATTGGATTTTTTCTTAAGTAAGATACCATTAGAGTTTTGAGGTCATTCGAGTTCAATTTGAACTGGGTGTTTGCCATTCAAGTTTTTAAGTAAAACACCATTCGAGTATCATTCGAGTTCATTCGAGGTAAAAAAAAAAAAGTAATGGGAAAAAATCACTGAACAATGTGCTTAAAAATATGATAACCTTTAAAAGTGTCGGTATTTCGGACAATAAAAAAAACTAAAAACCTCGAAGTCTGAATGGCTAAAAAAAGTTCAATAGGATCAGCGCAGCTTCCATTGACTTCGACGGGACCTCAACTGCTTTAACTTGGAGAAGTTTTACATTAGAGTTTTTCCATGGTTTTAATACTTTTAGAGAAAAAATATGTTAGCACATAGACCCCAAAGTTTATTTTCTGTATTCTCAGCAAATACAGTATGAATTGTCAAGTTTACTCAAGAGAAAATGTACCCTGCTCTATATTCATGCCTAGTTGATGGATGAATATGTTAATAGTAAAAAATGAAGCAGGAAGGGGTGGGACCTTTAGTATCAGTGGGGGGTCAGCTGGTTGATGAAAACAAAATAAAAGCGCAGATTCTGAATTCATATTTTCCGTCTGTCTACACAAATGAGGAACCAGTTAATGAAGGTGTCCTTTTTAATAGTCCCAATTCTAGTAATACAACTAATGATGCTTGGTTCACACATGAGGAAATTCAAAAGAGACTAGAAAATGTTAAGATAAACAAAGGTCCGGGACCAGATGGTATTCATCCCAGGGTACTTAGCGAGCTTAGCTCTGTGACTGCCAAACCTCTTTACTTAATTTTTCAGGATTCATTGAGGTCTGGCATAGTGCCGAATTGCTAATGTGGTGCCTCTATTCAAAAAAGGATCCGGTTCTCAGCCTCAAAACTATAGGCCAGTTAGTCTGACGTCAGTGATAGGAAAGCTTTTCGAAGGGTTAATAAAGGATACGATACTGGACTTTATAGCAAATCATAATACTATGGGGGGAATTCACAAAAGTGTCGCTAAAAAAAGTAACCCAGAAGTGGCGGTCGACAAATTTGTAAAATGTCGTATGAACGGCAAATTCACAAAGGCAGATGTTACCATCTCTGAATGTCTCGTAAGTCTGACAATTTTCTAAAATGTCGTACATCTTTTCATCGTACAAACGACATTTACCAAGACTTTTTAAACGACAATTTGTCTGACATTTTCATTTTGGAGAGCCTAAAGTGTCTGAAAAATTGTCGGTAAAAAAAATGAGTTTACGAGTAATTCATAAAAATGTCAGGAAAAGTGGTGCCGAAAAAATCACGCCCACTTTTAACGACACTAATTCAAAAGTGTCGTACATGTCGGAAAATTGGCGGAGAAATGCTCTGTGAATTTGTCGGCTGTTGCTACGACACTTTCTACGACATTTTCAAGACATTTTTTCGTTCCCGACACTTTTGTGAATTCCCCCCTATGAGTGTGTGCCAGCATGGGTTTAAGCGTAATAGATCTTGCCAGACTAACTTAATTTCTTTTTATGAGAAGGTAAGCAGGGACCTCGATTCTGGGATGGCAGTGGATGTGATTTACTTAGACTTTGCTAAAGCATTTCATACAGTGCCACACAAAAGGTTACTGGTTAAATTAAGGAATGTTGGCCTGGAACATAGTATTTGTACCTGAGAACTGACTAAAACATAGACTACAAAGAGTGGTGGTAAATGGAACATTTTCTAATTGGACCAGTGTTGTTAGTGGAGTACCGCAAGGCTCTGTACTAGGGCCCTTGCTTTTCAACTTGTTTATTAATGACCTGGAGGTGGGCATTGAAAGTACTGTTTCTATTTTTGCAGATGATACTAAATTGTGCAGAACTATAGGTTCCATGCAGGATGCTGCCACTTTGCAGAGTGATTTGTCTAAGTTGGAAAACTGGGCAGCAAACTGGAAAATGAGGTTCAATGTTGATAAATGCAAGGTTATGCACTTTGGCAAAAATAATATAAATGCAAGTTATACACTAAATGGCAGTGTTTCCTTAAATGAGAAGGATCTAGGGGTTTTTCGTACATAACAACTTGTTGAATTCTGGGCAGTGTCTTTGGCTACTAAAGCAAATAAAGTTCTGTCTTGCAAAAAAAAGGGCATTAACTCAAGGGATGAAAACATAATTATGCCTCTTTATAGGTCCCTGGTGAGGCCTCATCTGGAGTATGCAGTGCAGTTTTGGACTCCAGTCCTTAAGAGGGATATAAATGAGCTGGAGAGAGTGTCGAGACATGCAACTAAATTGGTTAGAGGGATGGTGCCTTTTTCTCTGGAAAAAAGGCACTTGCGAGGGGAAATGATTACACTTTACAAGTACATTAGAGGACATTGTAGACAAATAGCAGGGGACCTTTTTACCCATAAAGTGGATCACCGTACCAGAGGCCACCCCTTTAGACTAGAAGAAAAGAACTTTCATTTGAAGCAACGTAGGGGGTTCTTCACAGTCAGGACAGTGAGGTTGTGGAATGCACTGCCGGGTGATGTTGTGATGGCTGATTCAGTTAATGCCTTTACGAATGGCTTGGATGATTTTTTGGACAGACATAATATCAAAGGCTATTGTGATACTAAACTCTATAGTTAGTATAGATATGGGTATATAGAATTTATGTAAAAGTATGGAGGGGTGTGTGTGGGTACTGGGTTTTCATTTGGAGGGGTTGAACTTGATGGACTTTGTCTTTTTTCAACCCGATTTAACTATGAGGTGTTGAGGAGCAAAGGGTTACCAACAGTCTGTTTATTTTGGTATTAAGATTATATTTATGAAGCGTAATGAATACACAATGACATAAATAAATATTGTAAGTATGTACGTCTGTTATTACAGAAATGTAAAAGTAGCTTTTTTTTTTTTTTACTTTTTTGTTAGCCTGTGACACCAAACAGCAGGTAATGATATACATCAATTGTCTGTAAGAGCCCTCAAAATAGAAAAACTAGGGCAAAACTAACAGTTGTTGTCTGTTACTAAAGATTATCTTTATGTAGGTATCTTTATTACCTATACTGTACATAACTATTCCTGCTTATAAGGATATAAAGTAATAGATTCTAATCATACATTTATTCTAGAGTTTTCTGTATAGTTAATAGCCACTTCAAACAAGGCACAAGATAACCAACACAAATATATGTATAGTATGTTTTAATAAAATTACCTATATGATAACATCATCATCCAAGTGTTGCCTTTCCTTTCATAATACTGTATTTCAAAGGCTTCGGCCTTTGCTCTAATATCTACTTTCTTACCATTTAGTTAGAATATTGCCAGGACATGATTGTATTTATGGCATGTAAGTAGGGGGCAATCCAAAACTGATTAGCTAAAAAGCATCTGAAGCATAATGTGACTGGCTGTGATTACACGGTATGTCAACTAATGCAGTTAAATGTCATTCTGATCTGCCTTGTACTGCTTTCTGGACACATGAAGGCTTTGAAATACATATACTGTTTTTCATACATTTAAGACTTCTAAATGTGTGAAAAACAGTATCTGTAGTTACACAATACGTAGCTGTGAACCATACTGTAACAGAATCTAAAAGAGTGTGCCAATGCCTTTGTGATTTAAAGGAGATCTAAACCCTAAGAATGAATATGGCTAAAAATGCCATACTTTATATAATGAAATGATTGCATCAGTCTAAAGTTTTAGCATCTCTATAGCAGCAATGTTCCAGGACTTCAAACTTGTCACAGGGGGTCACCATCTTGGAAAGTGTCTGTGACACTCACATGCTCAGTGGGTTCTGAGTAGCTGTTGAGAAGCTAAACTTAGGGGTCATTGCAAATTATCAAGCAGAAAATGAGGTTGACCTGTAATATAAGCTGATGCTAGTTGTACTGGTTATTGTAAGTAACAGCAGCACAGAGCATGTGCAGTGAATCAGCAGAAAAGAAGATGGGGAGCTACTGGGGCATCTTCAGAGACACAGATCTTCCCTGTTAAAGGGTTGTGGTTGCCTTGTGCTGGTACAGAAACCCAAAGCAAAATGTACTAAATGTTTAGCTTATTTCTTTAGTTAGGCTTTAGTTGTCCTTTAATAAATACATGTATGTATGTATAACTTTATTTGTAAAGTGCTGTTAAGTTGCCGCAGCCCCATACAATGCAAAAAGTACAATATAAATAAAAAGCACAATATATAAAAGCGCACACAGGGAGGATAAGTCAGACAAATATAAACAGAGCTTATATAAGGACATGAACCTTAAGTGCTATTCGGTAAGAGTCACAGTAGGAACGAGGTCCCTGCCCTATAGAGCTAACATATAGGCAGACATTGGAGGCGGAAGGTAAAGGCATTTTCCCTTAAAGGTACAGTAACCCAAAAATATTAAAGTGTTTTAAAGTAATTCAAATATAATGTAACGTTTCCCTGCACTGGTAAAAACGGTGTGTTTGCTTCAGAAAGACTACTATAGTTTATATAAACAAGCTGCTGTGTAGCCATGGGGGCAGCCATTCAAAGTACAGGATACATAGCAGATACTAGATGCACCATGTAGAATCCCATTGTATTCTATTACAGAACGTATCTGTTGTATGCTAAGTAGCCTGTGCCTTTTCTCCTTTTTTTAGCTTGAATGATTGACCCCATGGCTAATAATCAAGTAACGAATGTACAGAGTGGGAAAGAGCACACCAGAATATGTAGGCAAAGCCTTAGTTCATTTGCAGATTTATTGAGTGCACAAGCTTTCGGGGTCACAGCCCCTTCCTCAGGTGCACCCTGAAAAGCTTGTGCACTCAATAAATCTGCAAATGAACTAAGGCTTTGCCTACATATTCTGGTGTGCTCTTTCCCACTCTGTACATTCGTTGCAATATTTGGCGTGGAGGCGGCCAGGGACACGGATGCACCCAGCAAGAAAGTAAGTGGTGTGCGGCAAAAGACTTTGCTGTTGACTAATAATCAAGTAAAGCAGGCTAGCACACACAGCGATGTAAACTGGGGTCATACCCCTGATGCGTTTATTGCGTCACACGTCTATTGACCCCATGGCTACACAATAGTCTTTTTCCAAAGCAAACACTTAACTTTTACCAGTGCATAGCAACAGTACATTTTAATTACTTTAAAATGCTTTAATTTTTTGGTGTTACTGTTCCTTTAAGTACCAGGACTAGACTAATGTTCTAGTGCTCCAAAAGGTAGACTCTTAGGGGAAAATTCACTAAACGACAAAGCACCTAACGCTAGCGTTAATTCACTAGCGTAGTGCATTTTTGTTAAAGGAAAACTATACCCCCAAAATAAATACTTAAGCAACAGATAGTTTATATCAAATTGAATGGCATATTAAAGAATCTTACCAAACTGGAATATATATTTACATAAATATTGCCCTTTTACATCTCTTGCCTTGTACCACCATTTCGTGACTCTATCTGTGCTGCCTCAGAGATCACCTGACCAGAAATACTACAACACTAACTGTAACAGGAAGAAGTGAGGAAGCAAAAGGCAGAACTCTGTCTGTTAATTGGCTCATGTGACCTTACATGTGGTTTGTATGTGTGCACAGTGAATCTTATGATCTCAGGGGGTGGCCCTTATTTTTTAAAATGGCAATTTTCTATTTATGATTACCCAATGGCACATACTACTAAAAAAGTATATTATTATGATAATGGTTCATTTACATGAAGCAGGGTTTTACACATGAGCTGTTTTACTCAGTATCTTTTAATAGAGACCTACATTGTTTGGGGGGTATAGTTTTCCTTTAATTCGCCAATTCACTAACGGACGCTGGCTTAAATTCGCTAGTGTTACTTCGCACCCTTATGCCTGGCGAATTTGCGCAACGGACGTAATTATGCAAATTCACTGACGCGCAAATTATTCTGAATGCTACCTTTTACGCCAGACTTCATTCGCCACCTCAGACCAGGCGAAGTGCAATAGAGTAGATAGGGATTGCTTCAAAAAAAGTTAAAACAATTTCTAAGTCCCAAAAAATGCTGGCGTTTTTTCTTTTTTTATGGATGATAGGCTGAAAATGATTGAAAATGATTTTGGGGCTCCCCTCCTTCCCCCCTACATTTCCTAACTCATGGCACCTTAACTATACAGTGGGCACATGTGTAGGGCAAAATAAAAATTTTATTTGCTGTTTTGAAGGTTACCCAGGCTTGTGTAGTGATGCTACACCATTGTAACTTTAATTTGGCGCCGTATGCAAATTAACCATCGCTAGCGTAACTTCGCTTTGCTTGGCGAACTAACGCTAGCGCAACTTCGCAACCTTACGCTTCCCCTGAGTGTAACTTCGGATTTTAGTGAATTTGCGTAGCGCTGGCAAAAATACGCCTGGCAAAGTGCTGCAAAGTGGACGCTGGCGCAACCATGAGTCTTAGTGAATTTGCCCCTTAGTTTTTTCTTGAAGAGATTGAGGAAGGAAGGAATTTAGGGTTGGAATTCCACACAGTTGTTCTCTTAAAATAGAGGTGGTTACTCACTGGACTTATTGCAAACATGTAGACCCAGCATACTGAGTAAATTCACATTTAGCAGGTTGTACAGAAGTTAAGCTGCTCTGAAAATGGGACTCGTGGTTCTCAATAATAAATAGACAGAACAAATCCAGTGACATTCTTTGTTAGGCAATAAATGATATAGAAATATGGGCACAAATGCAGGTGAGAGTACAGCCACATGCTCAGTAGAACATACCATCAGCCTATCATGTTGAAGATTGAGGGAGATCTAAGTACTTTAGGGCACAACCATTATACCATATTCTGTATATCATCACTGACACTAGACATATTCTAGCACTAGATTTATATTAGCCTCTTCTGTAACAATGTCCTCAGAGTATGTCTTTGATGTACTGTACGTAAGATAGTCCAGTTTAGTAGTTTAACCAGTCTGTGTTTATTGTGAAAATGACAACCATGACTGCAAGGCTTATGCTTTTCATCTTTTCTTTTGAAAGTGTTTTTAGGGAGAAAAATGTTGTGCATTATTCATCAGAAAGACTTTAAGCATACTAGCCTTTTAGACTTGTTGCTGTATCTTAGGTAGATTCATGCTTTATTTCTGTTTAGTGCAGAATGATAGAAATCATCTTTCCAGCCAAACACATTCTCATAAAAAACATCCTTTGTCTGTAAGGAAGGCTTGCCTCTAGTTATTTTTTTGCCTTCAATAGTGTTGGTGGCGATGCAAACTCCTCAAAAGAATTAAAGTAAACATGCTCAGTGCTCTTTACTTTTCAGCTGTTTTAAAGATATCCATATTTTCATACTGCTAATATCTGGCTAATATCTTTGTCTCAGGCCTGTTGTGTCAGCTGCATCAGGTTAAAATTTTAATAAACAAGGGGTACTATCTCCAATGAGGTTCTGCTCCGTATATTCCTTAGTTCCCATAAACATGTTAGTACTGTACTGACAACTAAGGGGAAGGGTCGGACTGCCTAATTTTACCATTGGTTACTAAGGATGTCGTATATTATTATTTATACAGCACTACTTGTGTACATTAATGGAACAGTACAGTAATATAATAGAAATAAAAACACACAATTACATTTCAAATTAAAAGCTTAATGTTTAGGCATGAAGATATTCTTTAGAGGTTATTTACAGTTGCACATATGTACTCGTTGCGGGGGAATTTTTTTTATCAAAGGTGCTTGTGTCAAAATGACCCCTTTTGTGTTTCTTTTTCATTTTTCTGTATACTGAATCATCTTTGCCCTCTAGAATGGAGCACAAAGACCTGTACTTCTCTAATGAATACATGGCTGCCTGAAATTGGTAGCACTGTATTCATGATAAGGTGTTAATTGCCTTCAGCAATGAGCCTTGCACTTTGTGCTAAATACAGTTCAAGGTACATCCTGTACTGAAATCCCTTGACATGTGTGCTCTGTAGGCAGGGCCGTATTTATATATAGGCACCTGCAGGTCTGTGCTTAGGGCAGCAGCTTTAAGGGGGAGGCCCTCGGGTGCCTATGCAATCTAATTTTTTTTTAGAAAAATAAAAAACCTCCCCAGCCGTCACCAGAGATTACCTGCATAAATCTCGTGATTGAGCTGGGGAGTGAGGGGAGCTTCATGATGGGGCATGATTTTTTGCTCTACATTTTGCATCAGGGGATTTCATAAAGGATTCCTAATATCACTTGATGTGTTGACACCTTCACTGGGGACTTTCTAGACTGTGCTACAGAGTTTTTGACAATTGAATTATCTCTAATAAATTACCCCCTAAGTAAGCAAAGGTGAAAGTGTGAAATCTGAGATAATTCAAAGTATAGTTTTTTACTATAAAATACGAATTTTTTGTGAAAAAAAAAAACAAAAAATCTTTTGAGATTTATTATACCCCAAGGATGGAAAAGTCAGAATCTGAAAATTCGTCATGTCAGACCTGCCGAGGTTATATATAAGTTAATGGGAGTTAATGGTCTGCACTGAAATTAGCCCAAAATTTGACTTTCTGGCTTTTTCAGGCAAAAATTCAAAAAATTCGGACTTTTCGGGTGAAAAGCCTGAAAAAAATAGATTTTATGAGTTTTCCCAATCCTAATTACATTGTGCTTTTTTAATAATAAATATAGTCATATTGTGGATCTAGTTTGGTCGGTCTTTTTTATTTTAAAAAAAACGATAAATTCAAAGTTTGATAAAGAACCCACTTAGACGTCTTGCCTGTTTGGATGCAAGAAGCTTTGTAAATAGCATCAATATACCGATCATCAATTCATAGCACCCTATTATATACAGATGCAGTTAACTCCCTTTGTGCATCATTGCATTTTTTTTTATAATAAAAACAAGTTTCTGTATGGTTTAGGCGTTTGAAAAATGGAAGGAGCATAAGGATATTCGGTTGAAAGAAAAATCACTGAAGCAAAAGCAGACTGAAAAAGAAAAGAAAAATAAAGAGCAGAAAGAAATCTGGGAAAAGAAGAATGATACTATAACCGCTATCAATTCATGGTACGTCTGTGTTTGTCTTCTTATATATGAATGGCCTCAGCAATTCGCAGTTGCAGACCATTTTGTTCTATCTCTGATTCTATCCTTCACAGATAGCTTAGAAAATGTACATATGGCTTGGCATGATTTAGTGTTATCACTTTTATATGAGTTGTTTAGTTGGCTATATTATTATGAAATGCTTTTTAAAAGGAAACACGCTTTTCTATGGGAAAATCAGATAAGGGATTCAATTTCCATGAAGCTCCTGCTTTCTGGACTGTGTGGGACTGATGAAATTCTGATTTGAATCCCCCATAAAACAAATACAGATTAGCATGAGATCTTATCAGCTCTATACTGCTGGAAAACAGAAAAACATGAGCCCTAAAGAAAATCCATCTTCCACAATATACTGTACGTAGCTTATCAAGTGCAAAAAAGATAAATTGTTTTGCATTAGTACATTTAAGTAGGAGCTAGCATAGAATTAGACAATGTTGCTGCAACCACAGTATTCTTTAGGTGTATATTGGGAATGTGGGGGGAACAAAATTAGAGTAAACTAAAATCGGAGTTAGGAAGCTTAATAGAGTATCATGGTTTCATTCAAGGTGTTATTTATTGAAGGTTGAGTTGTTTTTTTACCCCCCAAAAATGTAGTTTTCAATGGTATTTTTCATGCAAAACGCAAATTTTTCAACAATTCTTATACCCCGAAGCTGGAAATAGCTTGAATCCGAAAATACCTGTCAAGGTCATGTAGAAGTCAATGGCAGAGATCCCTTGAATCATCT
Organism: Xenopus petersii; assembly: GCA_038501925.1. NCBI lineage: Eukaryota > Metazoa > Chordata > Amphibia > Anura > Pipidae > Xenopus > Xenopus petersii. The sequence continues at coordinate 144,535 of JBCGBM010000370.1, forward strand.
GAAGAGATTTGTAGCTTTCATGATGGGTTTTATTCTGTGGCTTTCAACTCGAAAACTCAATATTTGAGTATTCGAGTTTTTCACCCTGAATTCACTGATTCGAGTTTTTCCCATTAGAGTTTTTTCATAAATCAGAAAACATTTTAGTTGTGAGTTTATTTGAGATATAAAAAAGCCTTACATACCTCTAAAACCTCTGATAAATAATCCCCCAAATTGATATTTTAGGCACCACTTTTATAATTGTATCGTTGAAGAATCACACAGAAAAAAGATTTGTGGATTTTGATCAATTTTAGAATTATTAATGCTATTTTGATTACAATAAAGTCAGACTGAGAAACATAGTGTAAAATTGGCAAAAAAAAAATGAATTCAGACATTTGTGAATTTTCCATTCTGGTGTAAACAGACTTACTCCAATGTAATACCAATTTGAATGATCAGCAATTTTGTACCAGCCACTGGCAAAGCTATAGAGGACGTAGACCCTAGCATGAACCGCGTCCCTCCAAAGATTTTTTTTTTGGTGGAGGGGGGGAGTGGTCTATTTATAGGTACACCACTGTACCCAGCTATCTTTGTAAAGGGAAGATAATAAGCTATACCCTTGTGCATTTAAGTTAATTTTCTACAACCTAAGGCTAGCTAAAGAGTACGACCTTATTTCCAATTCCAATCTTTCTTAAACCTGTTTTTGCCAACCAGTTCATAATGGCATTCCATGTGCCAAGGCTGAGATAATGTAATATGCTCGTTGATGTAGAAACAGAACCTTTTTAGCAATTAACAATGCAAAAACCTAATTGATCTATATATTTATCAAGGAACGAGAAAAAGAAACATGTACTGAAAGAGAAACAAAAAGAAAAAAAGTATGAAAAAGTAAAGGAGGAACGCAAACGTTCTGAAAAAGTGGAACAAGAAAAGAAAGCAGTGGAAATGTATGAACAATGGCTGGTAAGGATCTGCTCAAAAATAAGACATAATATAGTGAATAAAGAACCACCTATTGTAAAATATAAAGGATATTTTAAGTTACAGAGGAGTCCATTTTAAACAGGTCATGGAACTTCAAGGGTGACTATTAAAATCCTCATATTTCGCAACAGGGGGTACTTTATTTAATATAATCACACGTTTTAGTGAGTCATGTGACAGAAATAACCACTAAGCTCTGATTATAACCGATTACATCACTAAGCACCATTTATAAGGATATAATTCACAGGATATGCATGGCTCTTGTGTAATATGCACATTTACTTTCTTGTTTAACACTTTGAATTATCTGATTTGAATTATAAAAACAGTATTTTTTTTAGTACACAGACTACAGAGTTTGTAGAAGCACAACTTGGCAATGGGGGAAGTCTGGCATGACTGGATGTCTAACATTATAATACATAATAGCCAGAACACTACACCTGCTTTGCGGCTCTCTAACCTGCGCTAACTGAACAGTTAGGTTAGAAAGGAAGTAGTGTTCTGGCTATTATGTTAGATATCCACTCACTCCAGCCTTTATGCATTATATTTTTGGCTAACTAATTATATTGAAAACATATTTTATTCTGCACAATTTTATTTAAGGTTTAATGTTATTAAAGCCCCAGGCCTGGCTATAGTTTATGTATATACATGAAGGGATGTTGTACCAATGAGGAAACACAACAGCCCTTTTGACAGTATATGACTTTGCCCCCAAAGTATCTCCCCAGAGCTCCATATCCTCTTGAGCATGAGATATGAAATGTTGACATTGATATCTTCTAAAAGCTTTAAGTGCATTTTAATGATACTTATTGGGGAAAAGGTACACATTTATGTTCATATTTAACCTTGCAACCCAGTACAGGTATGAGATCCATTATCTGGAACCCTTTTATCCAGAAAGCTCAGAATTATGGAAAGGCCATCTCCCATAGACTCTATTTTATCCAAATAATCCATTTTTTTTTTAATTACTCTGTAATAATAAAACAGTATCTTGTTCTTGATCCAACTAAGATAAAATTAATCCTTATTGGAAGCAAAACCAACCTATTGGGTTTATTTAATGTTTACATGATTTTTTAGTATGACGGTATAAAGATCCAAATAATGGCAAGATTGGATAAGGGTTCCATAGCTGTATAGAAATTGACAGAGCTCCCTCATTCGCAAACAACCACAACTAGAGCAAACACTTCTGTGTAGCCACACCAAGGATATTTTTATTTATTTATTAATTTTTTATATAATGTGTTTTTTTTTTTTTTTTACTAAATGTTTCAATAAATGCATTTGTTTAGGCTGAGACAACTCAAATTTGAGCTCTGCCAAGGCTCTTTCACTTCCAGCAAAAAGCAGTGTAGGCATTATGGAAGTGTAGAGTATTTGCATAGCAATGTAGTGCTATCTGCCTAAAGTCTTGGTAGGGCAATCCTAGGGATCCTATCTGAACAAAAAAAACTTCTTGATGTGCCCTGGAGATTCCCTATGTAGTAGGTATAGGAGGAGCACTATAAGTAGATCTGCGCAGGGGGCATCTGTTGACTGTGTCTGCCTCTGGGCCACAATAGTCTATGGGGCATGTTTACTAACATTGGAGATAAATATCTGGAGAGATTTCTGGAGATGTTGCCCATAGCAACCAATCAGATCTTTGCTTTTGTTTTCTAACTTGGCTGTGGTTGTTTAAATCTAATTGCTGATTGGTTGCCATGGGCAACATCTCCAGAAATCTCTCCAGATATTTATCTCCAATGTTAGTAAACATGCCCCTGAATCACTTAATCAGCAGTGTTTTATGTCTTTTATGATTTCAATTTCATAGGAGAGAAAAGAAAGAAGAGAAAGGATTGAAAAGAAACAAAGGAGGCTTCAGATTGCATTAGATAAGGACCCACCACCTCCATGGAGTCCTCCCGGTAAAACCATTCCCTCAACAAAATGATTGGAAATATGAACGTCACATCTAGATCAGTTGATCACACAAAAGACATTTACAAAATGAGGATTTGAAATGAATTCAACACCACGCCGCAATAACTTACTGTGCTTTTGCTACTGCTTGAATATGGAAAATGGTGTTTGTTCTCGTTTTGATTGTCTGCAACAGCTGAGTACTATTCAAAACTGCATTTGTCCTTTTAGCCTAAACACCTGCATTTCTAGTGAAAAAAAGAGATGGAAGCATATTTCTAAAGGTTAACTGCACTTAAGCATCCTGCACAATTTCTTTCCTTTCATGCTGTTCTTCATGTTTATATTTAAATCATAAATACTCAGCAGGTATTCCATAATTGCAGTTGAAGAGGAAACAGTTGGCCAGAATGAAGTGTTTTTAGCAAGTTCTCAAACACTTTTAATTGCCAGAATTGTAATAACTATTTCTAACCCATCTATGCATATTTCATGGTTACTTGTGTGACAGAGAAAGGGAGATATTTATCAAAGGTTGAGTTTTGGAAGTTTTCTAGGTTCACAACTCGAATGTTTTTATATGTGCAAAAACGTATTGGTATTTCTACTTTTTATTACTCATCTTTCTATTCAAGCCCTCTCCTATTCTTATTCCAGTATCTTGTTCGAATCAATGCATGGTTGCTAGGGTAATTTGGACCCTAGCAACCAGATTTCTAAAATTGCAAACTGGAGAGCTGCTGAATAAAAAGCTAAACTCAAAAAGCACAAAAAATGTAAACCAATTGCACATTTTATCAGAATATCACTCTCTACATCATACTAACAGTTAACTCAAAGGTGAACAACCCCTTTAAGGGATGAGCATGTTGCAGAATAAAAATGAAATTGTCTGGTTTTCTATGAAAAATAGAATTTTTTATAAACAATAAATTTGCCAAAGCTTTTCAGACCTCTGTCATAGGCTCATAGTGTACATGTGGGAGAACCTATCGTGTTCTTTAAATAGAGAGAAGATATTGAACATGGAAAGGGAAAAATAGACAACATGTTTTGGGAGTTTTACAAGTGGTGAGCTTAGTGCTCATTCAGGCAGCGTTTCCTCTCCCAGTCTGGCTGTAGGTGGGGGGGTGACTACTGTAAATGCCTGTCCCCCGCCTGCCCTTCACAGACAAATGCAGACAATGTAATATGGAACTGTTTAAAGAAAATCAATCATTTCTGCAAAGAGTTGGTTAGTGGGATTTAGACAAATTCACCCCCCTCCCATTAGACGTTAGAGACAGTGGAAGATAACTGGTAACTGGTAATATAGGTAAAAGAACAATATAAGATATTTACGTACCAAATGTAGAATTTTGGAGCTATATGAGCGTTTTTAAACCTCAAATGAACTCATGACTCGAATGGTTTCTAATTTAAGCAAAAACTTGAATGGAAAAAACTGGAATCAGCAAGTTCGGAGAATCAGCAAGTTTGGGGGTTAATGACCCGAAAACTCAAATTGATCACGTTTTCTGCAGTAAAAAACTGGAATCGCTTAAATTGATCGAGTTTTCGGCAGTAAAAAGCTGGAATCAGTCAAATTGATCGGGTTTTCGCGCAAAACCCACTGAAAAAAACTCAAGCATCATGAAGGCTATTAACATCTTCAAGTGTTTCTGCCATTGACTCCCAAATGACCTTGACAGGTTTAAGATGGTGTATTTTCAGATTCTACCTTTTTCCAGGGTTTTCCTTGACCTTTGATAAATAACTCCCTTAAAATCTGTTTATTAGAAATGTTATGTTGGTCCTCTCATAATTGTTCAGCAAATGAAGTTTTTCTGAGATGACATCAAGCCATTTCCTTAGTATTCATATCACAAAGCAAGACATGAAGTGCACTTATTATTATTTGTCCTATTAATGGCTATTCGTACATTTTTAGGTATGCATATATACTGTATATATATATATATATATATATATATATTTATATTTAGGTTAAATTGCAGTCTAGCACGTTGTACATTTACTCTTAACCAAATGTGGAATTGCCACGGCATAACACAGATAAATTAAAACGGATTGCAGTGCTCTTCACAGGCCCGGATTTGTGGAAAGGCCACCAAGGCCCGGGCCTAGGGTGGCAGGATTTTAGGGGGGCGACATGCTGCCCAACTACACCCACATTGGTTCAAAAACACTGGGGATGCGCTGGAGATATAATAATTTTTTTTAATTCCCATGCGCCAATCCCCATTGCTCCGGTCCAGATGATGGAAATTTGCACGAATAAATGGGAGGGGACAGGGGCAACTTACGGCAGTAGGCCTAGGGGCGCCCACTATGTAAATCCAGCCCTGGCTCTTCAGTGATAGATATGTAGACACAGCCTGAGAATTCAGAAGTTAAAAGCAGTGTAACTATTTTACATATCAGCTGTGTCTTTAAAAGCTCCCCTAAGGCACATTCAAGATCCATTGACATTATTAAATCATTTTTCAAATCAGGGACACGTCTTAATACCTGCAAGTTGCACCGATTGCAGAGGGATTTAATGGAGTCGTCGTAGCCTTTCGAGCAGCATTTTCTATCATTTCCCTAGTATTTCACAAGATCGATGTAATTCAGCTACATTGCCTCCTCTGCACCCGGTGATTTTACACCAATGGCCCCTGAGAAGAGGGATCTAAAAAAGAGGAGGGTCACGTACACTGAAGCCACAACTGCAATTATTATTCAGTGCAACTCAGTGAGGCATTTAAAGAGGCCTATAGCTGCTGGGAGATTTATTCAAACCCATCCTGATATATTAATGTTTGATTTTACAGGGGTCAACTCAAGCCTTTACCTCATCATCTCGTATTCCATATATGAACCGATGTAAACATACTGTGCACCTTCTGTGAGCACTTTTGTGATAGACATTACTTTTCTATTTTTGCTGGTTTTTCAGCTGTGGCAACTGTTCTGATGGGATCGCACTGAACCAGCAAATTCAGATGTACATGTCCAGTTTTCTCTGTGTTCAGCTGTTCAGTTCACTCCCCATAGAGAACAATGGAATACACCCATTCACATTCCTATGCAGTGAAACAAACAAAGGGTTCATTTACGTCCACAAGTGCAGTTTTGAGTGAAATCACCATGTTTTTTTCCCACAATGCAGTGTTTTTTCCCAGAATTCCATTGTGAACGCAATGGTGGGCACAATTGCATCAAATATATTCAGTCTGTCTGACATAATTTCCTTTGTTTGCCTGTGAGTGACCTGTGTGTCTTATTCCTTCTGCACAATTCAACTGGGACGATTGACTCAGGGTGTTGAGGAAACCCTGGAGCTACTGCCTGGTCAGAAGGTGGAGGAAGCTCTAGGGTTCGCCTGAGCTCAATTTGGAAAGGAAGGAGTGAGTGGTACAGAGAAAAACTATATGGAAGTACAAGCAGCGTATTTTGACACAAGTACCTTTAAAGGAGTGGTTGATCTTTAAAATAACTTTTCTCATGTTGCCAATTTTAAGCAACTTTTCAATTGGTCATTATTTCTTTTTTTATAGTTTTTTTTAATTATCTGCCTTTTTCTTCTGACTCTTTCCAGCTTTAAAGTGGGGTCACTGACACCATCTAAAAACAAATGCTCTGTAAGGCTACACATTTATTGTTATTGCTTCTTTTTATTACTCATCTTTCTATTCAGGCATCCCCTCCTATTCATATTCCAATTCAAATCAGCGCATGGTTGATAGGGTAATTTTGCTGAAATTGGAAAGCTGATGAATAAAAAGCTAAATAACTCAAAAACCACAAAAAATGAAAACCAATTGCACATGTTCTCATTATATCACTCACTACATCATACTCACTGGCGTAACTATAGAGGAAGCAGACCCCGTGGGGAAAATACAATGTTGAAATCCCCCTCCCCACTGCTTTCTTTTTTTTTTTAAATTGATGTGCTCGCGCTGGGGGGGGGTTGAAGGAGTCTCTATGCGAGTCAGGCCCTCGGGGGTGGGCTGGCACACTGTTGTTACACCCCTGATCATACTAAGGGGCAAATTCCCTAACCAGCTTCATAGCCATCTCAACACTATGCGAGGCATAAATTCGCTAGGACAGAGCTAATTCCCTAAAGTGCGAAGTTGCATCCAGGGCACCAAACGCTGACAAATTTTCGCTAGTGTTTCTTTGGCAACCAAAGAGAAGATTGCCTAATTTGCATATGGCGGGAAATGATAAAGTTACATGGACGTATATGTTGCAGCAAATACATTACATTACATAAGTCCAGGGAACCTTAATAAATAAAATAGTTGTTATATTGTGCTACACATGAGCCCAGTGTATAGTTTGTGTTCCATATGTTACAAAATGGAGGGGGGACCCGGTTAACCAAAAAAAAATTTACGGATCTTTGCAGGCTATCACTCAGAAAGAAGGAAAGTCGCCAGCGATTTTTGCACTAAAAAGTCCAATGCACTAAATTACACTTCATCCTGGTCTGAGTTGGTGAAGGCAAGTCTTGCGCAAGAGGTAACGTTCAGTAAAATCGACATATTAGTGAATTTGAAGAGTTACGTCCGTTCGCCAGAGTGAAAGTTCGCCTGTCGTTAGAGTTCGAAGCAACGCTAGAGTCTATCGCCTTCTCTAGCGAAGTGACGCCTTCGCCCCTTAAGAAATTGGTGAAGTTCCAAAATGACGTCACGCTGCTGAATTTTCGCTAGCGTTAGTCACTTCGCCCTTTAGGGAATCTGCCCCCAAAAGTTAACTCAAAGGTGAACAACCCTTTTAAGGGATGAGCGTGTTGAAGAATAAACATGAAATGCTAAGGTAATTTTGGACACTAACACCCAGATTGCTGAAACTGCAAACTAGAGAAGCCGCTAAATAACTCAGAAACCACAAATAATAAAAAAATAATTAATTGTCTCCGAATATCACCCTTATACTAACAATTACTTATAAAGTAGTCAGTGATCTTTTATTTTAATAGTCACATACTATACTGCAAGAAATGCGCAAAACTAACATGAATTTAAACAGGTGCATGTAAAAGTTGTTTTTATTATTTTAACCCTCCTCAGTCTTGATAAATTAGATTATGGAGATTTCTCCTCAGCCGTGCCTTTGAAAGACTTTTAAATACAGTACGTCCAATAAAATACCTTTGTACTGCGTTTAATTGCAGGGGTGACAAAACCATTGAAGCCGTTAAACAAATAAGGACAGTGTGTGCATTGGCTGCAGGGAGTCCTTACAGATATTTTCCCTTTGGCTGCTTTTTGCTCTGTTGTACAAGGTTTAGCTTTGAGCTCTCTTTAACAGCACCCCCATCTCTGATCATATTCTTCAGGTCACAAGACAATTTAATCAAACCAAAACTGCTATCATGGGAGGTTTAACAATCTCATCCTGCAAGGCTCCAGCTTGTGTAGCACAATTGTACAGAACTGAAAAAAGCATCACTAGCCAGAAAAAAAAAAGCATGACACCAATAAAAGTTGCTATGTGAGAAATACTTCTTGATATGGAGATTCCTCATAGGCTTCATTCCTGATAGGCTTAATCGCCTTCATTTTACCTTCCATCTGATTATTATCCTTATAATCCAACGCATAACAGATCTCAGGATTGCTAAATGAGCGCTTATTTATATACGTTCTAACACATTATTTAGCAGCCTGTGCCAACATGATTTGACTTTGAAGCTAAGCATTTGTACAAAAGTTTTTGTACAGGTATGGGATCTATTATCCAGAATGCTTGGGACCTGGGGTATTCTGGATGATGGATCTTTCAATAATTTGGATCTTCATAGTCTACTAGAAAATCATGTAAACATTACATAAACCCAATAGGCTGGTTTTGCTTACAATAAAGGTGGCCATAGATGCAAAGATCCACTCGTTTGGCGACATTGCCAAACGAGCGGATCTTTCCTTGATATGCCGTTAACGAGCATGGCTATATCGGGAGTAATCTGAATGTTCGGGCATATGGCTCAACGATCCAATTACGATGCGCAATGGGTCCGGCGGGATTGGTCGGGTCAAAATCAAACCTGTCCAATCAACCAAACAACCGATCTCCGCCGGACAAAAGATGTCAGCACTCTCCACACACGATCCGAGCGTCTATGGCCAGCTTACCGGTAAGTATTAATTATATCTTAGTTTGGATCAAGTACAAGCTACTGTTTTATTATTACAGAGAAAAAGGAAATTATTTCAAGAATTTGGATTATATGGAGTCTATGGAAGACAGCCTTTCTTTAATTTGGAGCTTTCTGGATAACAGATTTTCATATAATGGATCCCATACATGTATTGTATTATTATTGTATTGCATTATTCATTAATAATTTGGTAGTGAATTTTATTTCATAGACAATATTGTCAGTATTTTTAAACCCTAAAAATGAACATGGTTAAAAATGTCATGTGTATTTTATATATAGTGAATAAAGTACCCCCTCTTGTAAAATATGAGGATATTATAAGTTACCGAGGAGTTTCATGACCATATAAAAACACGAGGCCGAAGGCATCACTGTTTGACATCACTACTCACTGTTTATAAGGATATAATTTACAAGATATTCATGGCTTACACAAAAGCCATGAATATCTTGTAAATTATATCCTTATAAACAGTGACTAGTGATGTCATCAGTTATAAACGGTGAGTAGTGATGTAATTTCTGTCACATGACTCACTAAAATTTGTGTATTATAATTAATAAAGTACCCCCAGTTGTAAAATATAAGGATATTATGTTACCTCGGAGTTACATGACCTGTATAAAAACACTCTTCCTTCGGCCTCGTGTTTTTATATGGTCATGAAACTCCTTGGTAACTTATAATATCCTTATATTTTACAAGAGGGGTATATTATTCACTATATTACACCAGCCTAAAGTTTCAGCTTGTCAATTGCAGCAATGATCCAGGACTTTAGACTTGACACAGGGGGGTCACCATCTTGGAAAGTGTCTGTGACACTCAAATGCTCAGTGGGCTCTGAATTTAGGGGTTGAAACAAATTATCAAGCAAAAAATGAGATTGACCTGTAATATAAACTGACGTTACAAGGCTGATTATTAAATTCTGATGCTAATTGCACTGGTTTTTGCGCTGCCATGTAGTATTTATCTGTATTAATTACTAATCAGCTTTATATTGTGACATTTATATTCTATGTGTACTGTATATTGTGAGTGGGTCTCTAAGCTCAGTAAGTGACAGCAGCACAGAATGTGCAGTGAATCAGCAGAAAAGAATATGGGGAGCTACTGGGGCATCTTTGGAGACACAGATCTTTACTGCAAAAGGGCCATGGTTGCTTTGGGCTGGTACAGAAGCCCAACACATAGGGGCAGATTTACCTAGGGTCGAATATCGAGGGTTAATTAACCCTCGATATTCGATCGTCAAAGTAAAATCCTTCTAATCGAATGATTCGAAGGATTTTAATCCATCGATCGAAGGATATTCCTTCGATCAGAAAATTGTTAGGAAGCCTATTGGGACCTTCTCCATAGGCTAACATTGGCCTCGGTAGGTTTTAGGTGGCGAACTAGGGGGTCGAATAATTTTTTAAAGAGACAGTACTTTGACTATCGAATGGTCAAATAATCGAACGATTTTTAGTTCTAATCGTTCGATTCGAAGGTCGTAGTCGAAGTAGCCCATTCGATGGTCGAAGTAGCCAAAAAAACCATTCGAAATTCAAACTATTTTTCCTCTATTCCTTTCCCTCGAACTAAGTAAACGGGCCCCATAATGTACAACATTTCTAGCCAACTTCTTTTATTAGGCTTTACTTTTCCTTAACATGCTGAAGACTGACAAGTTATAATGCCTAGTAGATATACCATTCCTACTAATTGCAACCCAGCTAACTATTTCCTACAGTTATTTCCTACAGTTATCTCTGACCATTTAATGTAAATTTAATAATCCACACTCAACAGTCCTAGTCAAACTGATAGCAGCCACTCAAGTCTGTGTTTTCACACCTTTACTTGAAGGGCTCATATCTAATTGTTGATTGGTTGGTGTAGGCACTTGTGTAATTTAGCACCAATGTATATAAATCAGCCCATGATGCATAGAATTTACCACGGTTTTAAATTCTTCAAGTAACAAATGTAATTATGTTTTGTAACTTGTATGAAATCAGTTTGGCCTTTTTCCTATATACGCTTTTAAATGGGTGGTTCGCCTTTAAGTTAACTATTCGTATGTTATAGAATGGCCAATTCTAAGCGACTTTCCTTTATTTTTATTTTTTAAAATTTTTGCCATATTTTTCCTGACTCTTTCCAGTTTTCAAATGGGGGTCACTGACCCCATCTAAAAAACACATGCTCTGTAAGGCTACACATGTATTATGATTGCTACTTTTTATTACTCCTCTTTCTATTCAGGCCTCTACTTTTCATATTCCAGTCTCTTATTCAAATCAATGCATGGTTGCTAGGGACAAACTGGAGAGCTTCTGCATAAAAAAAACGACATAACTGAAAAACCACTAATAATAATAAATACAACCAAATGCAAATTGCCTCAGAATATCACTCTCTACATCATACTAAAGGTTCATTTAAAGGTGAACAACCCCTTTAAAGCAAGAGATGATGAATGTACGTAATGTGTCCTACGCACAATGCAATGTCAGAATCCTGTGCTTAATTAATAGCCCCATGATCACATACTCATTAACATCCATTAGCGCAGTCACATTCTGTCATATGATTGCAATAATATTGCCGGTCTTAACTTCAGCTGATGACATTATTAAAGATAAAGGAAGCTAATTTACCATAGCTTATACATAATTCTGTATTATGATAATAACATATGTAGGATTTAATCACTTGAATCCTCATTAGTCATTCCACACGTACATTATTTTTATGTTTACTGGCAATGCAGAAGCAAATAGGGATGTAGCGAACGTCGGAAAAAAAGTTCGCGAACATATTCGCGAACTTGCGCAAAAATGCGAGCGGTTCGCGAACGGTTCGCGAACCCCATAGACTTCAATGGGAAGGCGAACTTTAACATCTAAAAAAGACATTTCTGGCCAGAAAAATGATTTTAAAGTTGTTTAAAGGGTGCAACGACCTGGACAGTGGCATGCCAGAGGGGGATCAAGGGCAAAAATGTATCTGAAAAATCTGCCTGTGTGTGCTTGGAAGAGATAGTGTAGGGGGAGAGCTGTTAGTGATTTCAGGGACAGATGATAGTAAGTTTGCTGGCTAGTAATCTGCTTGATACTGCTCTGTATTGGAACAAAAAAATAAATAAAAGCAGTCCTTACAAGGACTACTGTTATTGCAGCAGTCAGCAGATGAGATCAGAAGCAGGACAGCTGCCCACTGCAGCTACATACAGAGCACTGCAGTAGAAGGTAGATTACTAGCCAGCAAAGCTACCTAAGCTTAAATGTCCCTCAAACCCCTGCAGACTTCTGTCCCTCCAATAACAGAGCAGTATCAAAACGATTACTAGCCAGCAAACTTTCAACTGTCCCTGAAATCACTAACAGGCAGCAGCTCTCTCCCTACACTATCTCTTCAGCACACACAGGCAGAGTGAAAAAAAGCTGCAGGGCTTCGGTTTTTATAGGGAAGGGGAGTGGTCCAGGGGAGAGCTTCCTGATTGGCTGCCATGTACCTGCTGGTCTGGGGTGAGAGGGCAAAAAAAAGCGCCAACAATGGCGAACCCAAAATGGCGAACGTCGCGCGACGTTCGCGAACTTCCGGCGAGCGCGAACACCCGATGTTCGCGCGAACAAGTTCGCCGGCGAACAGTTCGCGACATCTCTAGAAGCAAATAGTAGTACAGCCTGTGGGGTGAAGTATAGCTCAGTAGATTTATTTGCACAACGACTTTTCAGGATTAATATAGGTTCAACTATTTGTGACACTTCACAGCCTGGTAATACTTTAAAGGGGTGGTTCAACTTTAAAGGGGAACTCCGGTTTCCAAACCAAAATTTGATAAAGAGACCCACATAACACAGAAACCCTTAATATACCCATCACTGTTACCCGTTTCTTTAAAAAATATGAATAAATGCCATTTTCTATGCTGAAATCCAGCTGTTTAACAGTTCTTCTCTTTCTGAATTTATTTGAAATCCTGGCAGGGAAGGAGGGACTAAACACTGATGTTATAAATTGTAACAACTTCTCCACAGCTTACAGACAGCATGCAGGAACTACATAACCCACAATGCATTGCACTGTGATGTTCTCTTCCTTATTGAAGTCATGTGTGCAGGAAATTGTGGGGTTTGGAGGCTGCAGGCTGAGGACAGATGGCTGTTGATACAAAGTAACAGTAGTCAGTCAGCTCAGTAAAGTAGTCAGACAGATCAGCAGGAGAGCAGGGGGCTAGGCTTAGGAAACCATTAAAAATCATAAAAAGTCTGCATATTTTTTAATTGATGTTTATTGCAAAGTTGTTTGAAATTATGTTTACTTTTCAAAAAGCTTAAGTTATGTTTGCGTAAAGTTAACTTTTAGTATGTTATAGAATGGCCAGTTCTAAGCAACTTTTCAATTGGCCGTCATTTATTTATTTTTTATAGTTTTTGAATTAGTTGCCTTTTTCTTCTGACTCTTTCCACCTTTCAAACACAGATGATCCCATCTATAAAACACATGCACTGTAAGGCTACAAATTTATTGTTATTGCTGATTTTTAACATTATTTCTCATCTTTCTATTCAGTCCCTCTCCTATTCATATTCCAGTCCCTTATTCAAATCAGTGAATGGTTACCAAGGTAATTTGGACCCTAGCAACTGGATTGCTGAAACTGCAAACTGGAGAGCTACTGTATAAAACGCTAAATAACTCAAAAACTACAAATCATATAAAATGAAAACCAATTGCAAATTGTCACTGTCTTCATCATATCAAAAGTTAATTACACGGTGAACAACCCCTTTAAATGTTAGGATTATGTACAGACTGATGCCAGCTGAAAAGCTGCAAAGAACTGACCATTCTAAAATCTAAAATATACCAAAAGTTAACTTAGAGGTGAACCACCCCTTAATTAAAAACATTTAAACATTAAATAAACCCAATAGGATTGTTTTGCTGCAATATGGTTTCATGCAGCTCAGGATCGTGTACAAGGCACTGTTTTATTATTGCAGAGAATAAAGAAATTGTTTTTAAAAATTAGAATTATTTGTTTAAAACGGAGCCTTCTGTAATTCTGAGCTTTCTGGATATGAGGCTTCTGGATAAGAGATCCCTTACCTGTACTCCTGTTTGAGAAGAAACTACAAATGTAAATGTTCTTTTTCTGCATATATTTATTAGCAAGTGTTTTACATATAGCAGCAAATATTTCCTTTTATAATACATTTTTGGAAAGGTAAGAACGCTTGATTGCGAGTGAAAGAGTGAAAGATTGAGATACTGTATATCTTATTCACACTTTGGTATATTTAAAAAGAAGTGGAGATTTTGTTATGGTTTGTTTTTGCTGCAAATCTGTCCTGCCAGGTGAATGATGAAGTCAGTTGCTGGAGGGCTGGGTAAATACAGGATGCTTTTTAATTAATTGTTCTGTCAGGTTCGGAGAAGCAAAACTGCTTTCCACACTTGATCGGGTTACTGTATTTGGAGCCGTTGGCAGTTTTTTTATAGCTCTGCAGATCGTGCATTTTTGGGAGATAAAATAATAACATGCAAAGGCTCATTTTCACTTTTTCTGCAGCCATATTTTGAGCCATGAAATACAGAAAGGGAGAATAGGGAACTGTAAATAGCATTATACAATATTTCATAATATATACACCTGGCTATGCTGAAAACAAGCATTTTATTTAAATGGCAGAAGCTTTTTTATCTAAAATGAATTCTAACATTAATATCCATTTTATAAAATACTAGGCTCAATAGTATTCACTGAAACTTTCTACTCTGACCATATTGATGGTTTGCCTAGAGGAAAAGTGCTCTGCCCCTGCCCTGTTATTATGCTACTGCTGCCCCTGTTTCTTGAGCTTTTAAATGCCTGGAAAGTGCTTTAAGTCACAGTGCAATCCATCTATGCTTTCCATGCTTTAAAGGAGAAGGAAAGGTACCAAAGCAGTTTATTGTCAGTAGATTAGCCACAATAGTGCAAACTATAACACTATATTTATTCTGCAGAATGCTTTACCATACCTGAGTAAACAGCTCTAGAACCTCTCTGTTTGTTTAGGATAGCAGTTCCCATATTCACTTGGTGTGACATCACATCCGGCCTGAGTTTCCCTGCTCATTCATAGCTCTGGGCTCAGATTACAGCAGGGAGGGGAGGAGGGAGGGGGAGAGGAGCAAACTGAGCATGCTCAAGCCTTAGCTCTGGAGGTTTAAGCTGAAAACAGGAAGTCTGATACAGAAGCCCATGTGTACACAATAGAAGGAAAGAAATGCAGTGTTTCTTTTGACCGAGGACTCAGAGCAGCATTACTTTGAGGGTTTACTGGTGTATTTATATAGACCATTCAGATAAAGCTTACTTAATTTTAGCCTTTCCTTCTCCTTTAACAGAAATCCATTAGCCAGTAGACTCCAACACACACCTACTGTATATTTTTAACTTACTGTGCATATTTATTCTTACTTTTCTGTGCTCCGCAGTAGACAACACATGTCAGTGGGGGTTGGGGCGGGTGGTTTATTAAAGCTTAATGCTAATAAAGGCCAAGCAAATCACTGTACATTACTGTAATAGCCTCCATCTATAAGTGTGAGTTGTATGTAAGTCGGATGTTTGTAACCCTGGGACTCCCTGTATATAAAAAGAGCCTTGAATATCCTGTACCTCACTGAGGCAACTTTGGGCAACTATTGAAAACGCATCGCCGCGTGTACATTAGCGCAGGCGATGTAGCCTATGGGGAAAAGACGCTAAGGCAGTTCGGGGAAATAGTCGCGCAAAAGACGTGGCGATAAGTCGCCAGGCGACAAAATCTCCCCAAATATCCTCGTCTGGCCTTACCCTTAAGGTATGGTGATCCAAATTATGGAACCCCTTATCTGGAAAACCCCATGTCCCAATCATTCTGGACAACAGGTCAAATGCCTGTTATTTGTGTAGCGCTATAGTAAACTGACCTTACTATGGTCAGTTTTAGCTACTTTCCATGTGGTGTGGAACCACAAATGAGGCCCTCTCTCTCTCAGGGGTAAGCCCTCGCAACGGGGTGGGAGGCAGAGTGTAGTGCAACTGTAACCAGGTGCAATAGCATAAATAATGGACGCCAGTAGTTTTTTAATGCTTAACCAATGAACTTTGTTTATTCAACATAGACTATATCCACAATGGAGCATAGAACACAGATAGCACAAAGGTAGCATCTACTCACAGTACCAGTATAGGCT
The DNA here is from genome assembly GCA_038501925.1 of Xenopus petersii. Taxonomy (NCBI): domain Eukaryota; kingdom Metazoa; phylum Chordata; class Amphibia; order Anura; family Pipidae; genus Xenopus; species Xenopus petersii. The sequence continues at coordinate 160,827 of JBCGBM010000370.1, forward strand.
GAATCGCTGCAGGCCAGGGAATATACAGCAGAGAAAGAGTTGCAGCTTGTGAGGGGTATTGCCTAGTTTTCAGGATCTCTTTGAGTGGCAGCTAGGGGAATTCCTATCATCCCTAGTCTCAACACTTTGGTCCCTACTCTGGGTCAGTAATACCCTGGGATCGTAATTCCTCTAATATCCTCGTCGGAGCCTTGAGCTGCTCAACTATATAACCTCTTTATCACTCCTAGAGTGATCTATAAAAGAGTATGCTATCACTTTACTAGGGCCACTGGTCCTAGGTTCACACTACCCATTCACTTCCAGCCTGCTTGGTTGGGCTAAAGTAATGAACCCAGACCTCATGGTTCCCAAGACCTTTATACTACTGCACAGTGCCATCTGGTGTACACTGTGAGAACTACAGGGGTTACAAAAGCACAAGGTCCCCATAAGGACCCACTTAGGCGTCCATATTACTAGGGATGTGCCTGTCTGTAATGTGTAAGGGTGTTTAAATTTTCACATCCCTACATTAGTAAGGACACCTAAGACACTCTAGAAACTTTTAACACCTGTGGATGCTGAATTAATCTCTTCTTTGCTGAACACAGTAAGAGACAAAGCATGGATTAAAACTGTTGCTCACACTTGCATGTTAGTAATTAGCTGATTATTCTCTACAGGCTTCAATAGCTGTGAGTAGTCTTTCTTCTGTATAGATGTACATTTTAGTAATAAGCCTTTCTTATAGACTGCAAAGAAGTCATTAACACCTTTACCACTAGAAACCTGCAAATCAACGGTTTCTGCCTTCCCAGCTAACTGTTCCTCTTTAATAAAATAAAGACTGAATAGTGATTACTCACATGGGCATTCATAGACACAATGTGTTTTATGATCAGGTTCCCATGTTTATAAACCAATGTTTTCTACATCTGCATCTTAACACATATCGGAAAGTGCTTTTGTGTGATTCAAAATAGTGTAAATTATGAACAAACCAGGGAGAAGTTATTCACTGGGATGTGGGGTTGTAAAGAAATAACCTCAGAACTTTCATTTTATATATATATATATATATATATATATATATATATATATATATATATATATATATATATATATATATATATATATATATATATAGGCACTTAGCCAATGACTAATATCATACCTGTAATGTATACCTGTAATGTAATTTAGTGCTCTGTAAAAATTAATATATAATACACAAGAGCCAAGAATATCATATACTGTCAATTATATCCTTATAAACGGTGCTTAGTGATATTATTATAATCGGAGCTTAGTGATGTCATTTCTGTCACATGACTCACTGAAACTTTTGTATTATAATACTGAAACTTTTTTATAATAAATAAAATCCCCCTTGTTGCCTCGTGTTTTTATATGGTCATGGAACTCCTCGGTAACTTATAATATCCTTATATTTTACAAGAGGAGGTACTTTATTCACTATATATTTTGATATTGTGTAAAGGACAAAAAAAGTATAATGCGTATAGAAAAGTAAATTGATTAATTTAGTTATTAGCATACCCTAGAAATGTATTTAAGTCTAACAGTAGAAACTGTAAAAAGAGGACAGATTATTACCAGGAACACGTTATGTATTTCTGCCTTTTACTTCTTAGGTCAACTAAGTCATTCTTTAATTGGATTTTAAAGAGCTGCATTTCCCATAGGACAACTGGTATGCCTCATCAATGAACGTTGTTTTGTTCATTTGCAGTAACAAGACTGAATACTAAAATTAAATGTTATTTTAAGATTTTTTTTCACTGCTGCTTAAAGGGACGGAGCAGAAAGAATAAGCTGCACTTGACGACTGAATTGCTTTACACGGTGTATATCACTCACAAAGGGGGCAGCCGGCCCCTGAAACTTTTGGCTTTATTGTACTCTGCATAAATAAAAGTTTGGAGGTACCTCCGTGCACACCAATTCAGTTGTCGAGTGCAGCTTATTCTTTCTGCTATGTATTATACTCACGTTGGGTCACGTGATTTTGTCTGCACCGACCAGAATATTCCCTCCAGTTTCTCGTTCACAACAGTGAGTGTATCAAACCTTTTTTTCCTCTTTTGCTTAAAGGGACAGGACACCCCATTGTTTAAAATAAATTCAATGAATAGAGCTTGTAATAAATATACTTTTTGCCTATTGTTTTATTCATAAATATTCTATGCTTTTTGCTACTTCTTGAGCTAAACAGGACAAACATGAACACTGAAGCTGCTCCATGTTTGGGACCTTATAGAATTTGATTCCTAATGCACAGACAATCCCTTGTATAATGGACTTCTGCTTATCTGTAAAATGGTAATCTTATTAGCTGTCTTGCAAGAACCAAACATGAAGTAGATTCAGTTTCCATGTTTGCCCTGCTTAGCTTAATTAATAACAAAATCTTTAGATTAAAACAGAAACAAAAATCATATTTCAGCTCTAATCAGTGGATTTATGTTGAACAAGAGGGTATGTTGCCTTTTACATGCCTGCAGTGGTATGCACAATGCCCAACTAGTACTGTTGGCACTAAATTTAAAGCATGGCAATTCCTTTTCTATAGCCTAAAAATGATTAATTATACACTAATACTCAAATCAGCCAGCCTGTTGACCTCTACATAAATCATATACGCTTCAAGCGTCCCCACTCAGACATATAACTTAGACATATAACATAGTTTGGAATGAATCATTCCTGGACCAGCACTTCCCAAAGAGTCCGGAAGAGCTTTTCACTCTTTCTAGGACAAAAAAAACTTGAGGGCCTTAGGGTGCAACCCAAGGGGCTAATACTTTTTTTCCCATTTTTTGGTACATTGCTCTGTATAGGTAATTGATGCATAAAGGGGCTTCAGCACCTTTCATATGAAAAAAAGAATGGGTCTATTTTCTTCTAAAATAATCATCATAGGGCATAAGGGCATTCCCTTCCAATTGTCAATGATTTGTCTGCGGCACACATCAGATGTCACTGTTTAATTCCTGTCAAAAAATACTGACTATTTTTTTACTCCAACACCTTTTGAATAAGGTATCTTATTCTTATTATTATGTCTTATTAAACACTTGCATCACATTAAATGCTCACTCATTTTGTGTGATCCATGACATTCTTATTGCCACTACACAGTCAAAATTGCTTGGGGTCCCAGCCCTTAATCTACAGTGGGGTAAGAAGCTGCTAATGAGCATTTATATAGAAGTCATGCCAATTAGCTCTAACAAGGTGGCTGCAGTATGTTTGCAGAAAAAAACATTATAAATAGAAAGCCTGCATGTGCAGTAAGAGGAGTAGAACACAACTTAAACCACCAGTCTAGCAAAATGTTCACATGGGCGTTGACATTCTTAAAATCCATCTTTTAATGAGAAGCTGGAAAAGTCAGAGCACTTGGTAGTTAATGGATGTAGGTACTTGCAATGGACAAATTGAAAATATTGTAAGACTAGCCATCATAAGATTCTGCTGATTATTCTGTACAGTACCATTCCTGAGCACATTGGTTGTCAATGTCAGCTTCAAAATCTTTTTTATGAACAAATTCAAGTCATTTAATTAAAAGGCAAGAGTTTCTTTTTTTAGGACATATCATTCTGTAAATACCTACTATTTTTCATGGCTTCTGAAATATTATCTAAACAACAGTGTTATTACTTTAAAACTGATGGACTGGTTAATTATGTTATTAGTAAATTTCTGGTATAATTACAACTGGCCTTTTTCTGGCAGAGAATTTTTTGGATGCTACCTTCGCAGTAAGGTTTAATATTCCTCTAACTCCTTTAAGTTCTCCCATGAGAAGTTGACAAAAAGCCTTTGGGGTCAGGTTTGGTAACCAAAAAGACTGCGGTCTTGTCCATGTGCACTAACAACTTGCACTCTGAGGAGTTATCCTTCTATTTTATCGAGGGTTCTTCTTCTCCTCTAATTTTATTTTTACCTTGGTTACGGGTACAAAACCCACATATTAATTGGGTAACTGGGGAAATTCTTCAATGGGGTCAAAAATGTAAGGGCTCTTGCATAATTGTTCCTCAATTGGTGGCAGTCACATCCCTAGAGTGTTTACCCGTGGCTTATGCTGATTTCTCAGACGTGTTTTCTAAAAAAGCCGCAGAAACTTTACTCCCACATAGGAATTATGACTGCCCAATTAACCTCATTCCTGGGTCCACTCCCCCTAGACGGAGAACTTATCCTCTTTCTTTTCCCAAAGCCCTTTGCAATGAAAGAGTACATCAAAGAAAACCTAGAAAGAGGTTTCATTAGGCCCTCTAGTTCCCCTGCTGGTGCTGGGTTCTTTTTCGTGGCCAAGAAGGATGGAGGTCTTCGCCTATGTATCGATTATAGAGGCCTTAATAAAATTACCATCAAAAACCGCTATCCGCTTCCGCTGATTTCTGAACTATTTAATCAGGTCAAGAATGCTACTATCTATTCCAAACTTGACCTTAAAGGTGCGTATAACCTCATTTGTATAAGGGAAGGGGATGAGTGGAAAACGGCCTTTAACACCAGGGATGGCCACTACGAATATTTAATTATGCCTTTCGGTCTTTGCAACGCCCCTGCAGTGTTCCAGGAATTTGTCAACGACATCTTCTGTCAAACAATTTGCCAAGATCTGGTCTGGGGTGCACAACTCTCTTTCTGCAGCTACGGCTGCTCAAAAGAGGGCAGCTCCCTCACTCAAGTTGGGGCCCAGGTTTATTGGTCCATATCCCATTACTGAAATAATCAATCCTTCTTCTGTTCGTCTCAAACTACCTGATAATTTTAAGATCTCTAATTCTTTTCATGTCTCTCTGTTAAAACCAGACACACAGGTGCGCCAACAGTCCTTTCTTCCCCCAGTGTTGGTAGAAGGTCAGCCTGAATTCTTAGTCCAAGAACCTTGATTCTTGCCATGTGCGGGGTAAGTTGCAATTTCTTGTACAATGGAAGGGTTACGGCCCTGAGGATAATTCTTGGGTTCCTGTTTGTGATGTAAGGGCTGATCATCTCAGGAAACAATTTCATTTTAAATTTCCTGAGAAACCTGGGGGTCCAGTGGCCCCTCCTCGAGGGGGGTAATATGAGGTCTTCTCACCCTGGTGGTCTAGTAGGCCCGGCGGGGACGCCCGCCACGCCGGTCTTACTCTTCTCAGACGCCGGTTCCCTAGTGCACGTGTGGCGTGCCTCTGCTAGATTTAAAGGCGCAGTCGTGCTGGCGTGATGATGCCAGCGCGCAATGGCGCGAAACTCAAACACTATAAAAGGAAATTCCAGTGTGTAATTCGTTGCCTGTTATAGGTTTTCTCCTAGTGAGTTTGTGGTGCTTCTGTGCTATTTAGCTTCTGTTTCCTGATATCTGATTACCTGTTGTGACCCCTGCCTGTTTTGTGACTATCCTGACTTCTGGAATACTGACCCTGCCTGGTAACCGACTCTTCTGTATCCGTATCCCTTCTGATTGATCTCCTGGTTTGACCCTTGCCTGTCTGACTCAGCTTGTACTCTGCCTGCCTCGACCTAGCCTGATTGACTACGCCTTTTGTCTACACCTTCTACTGCAACCTTCTGCCCGAAGACTTTGCTTTACAGTCATGCCTTTGCTCGTCCAGAACCCTTCGCTTGGCACCTCTCTTAATAAGACCTAGAGTCCTCCAATTAGTTGAGGGCTCCTCCTGAGGTGAAAGGCGGCTGTTAAAGGCGGAAGCAAGAACCGAGAACAGGGTGCTTAGCCTTGGTTCTGGATTTCAGGTGCCGACCTTGACATTGGGATTATTTACATTTACATGTGTTTGAGTTTCCTTGTTTTTATTTACCTACAATTGTTCTTTAACCTTCTATCTACACTATGTATTATCTTTAAGTTCTCCTGTGTATGAGCAGTGTCTTACTATTGCTTTCCTCCAGCTGTTGTACTAACAGTTTACATGCTTGTCAAATTTTTAACCCTGTTGACTTACTACATCTTTCTCCTTTATTGTTCAGGTTGAAAGTTGAAAAGGAAGAGGGTTGAGGGAACACTCCAATGCTTAGTAAAATATACAAGTACAATGGACGTCCAGTTAATCTTAGCCATATTAATTACAAAAATGCAAAAGTGGGGAGAGTGGGGATTGATGCGCATTCCATGGTAATTTCCACTAGTAATTTCATATCTTAGCTTAAACCTGTACTTTTAAAAAGCATTTTTTTGTTACAAAATTATGATAATAAAATTGTCAAGCCACCATACCACAAAATGATGGTCCTAACGATTTACCCAGGCCCGGATTTGGGGATTCATGCTGCCCAACTGCTTTCTGAGGAGCCGTGCGCCCCAAGCTAGTCTGAGTTTACGCACATTCAGTCTCCAGGACCGCAAGGCCGGGCACTTGCCCAAGAAATCCAGCCCTGTATTTACCTCCTACTTTTGATTGGTTGACACACAAAGAGGGGGTTAAGGAGTACTAAAAGGTAAAGTGAAATAGAAAAGTACAATGTAGTTCTTCTACAACCCAGAGTTATTTTGCATGAAGAATAGTCGAACTCCCATGTGGTACTATATAAATAAATGATGATGATGTTGTAGGGGGGTGCCAGCCTATAAAAAATAGGACTGGAGGAAAACAGTTAGGACCACCATATGGAGTTTACTTTGACATATAAAAACTGTTGATAAGAAATATTATGTCAGGGCACATCCACATTTACAGTTTGAAAAAGCAGGAGGGAGTTAGTACAAAATAGTCATCTGGACAAATATTTCTTCAGACATGATTGGTCATTTATCTGCTAATAATGACAATAGTAGTGATACTTCATCCTAACTTGCAAGGAAATGGTGTAGATAGTAGTGTTCTAAGACAACTGACCATTAGTTTTATTTATTTTTTTCTGTTTCTTAATTATTTAGGTTCTGTGCCACCTAGTCTTGTAATTTAGACTGCTATTTGATTGCTAGGACTTAATTACTCTAATCGTTTGGAATGTAAAAGGGAGAGGGGATAAAAGGATTTAAAGGAACAGTAACATCAAAAAAATTAAAATGTTTTAAAGTAATACAAATATAATGCAGTATTGCCCTGCTCTGTGTTTGCTTCAGAAACACTACTATAGTTTATATAAATAAGCAGCTGTGTAGCCATGGGGGCAGCCATTAAAAGAAGAAAAGGCTCAGATTACACAGCAGATAAGCCCTGTAGAACATAATGGTGTTATCTGTTATACACTCTAACCTGTGCCATATAGCCTTTTTTCAATTTCCACTATTGCTACGCAGCAGCTTGTTTATAGTAGTGTTTTGAAGCAAACAGATTTGTTTTTAGCAGTGTAGGGCAACAGTACATGATATTTTCATTACTTTAAAACACGTTAATTTTTTGGTTTTATTATTTCTTTAATGTTTTTTGGGGGTTTCAGGGATCAATGTCCCCAAAACCAGATTGCATTTCCAGTTGCAGAAAGTAGAAAATACAAAGGCAAATAAATGAATAAATACGGAAGAAGTTAATTTAACTGAGAAGTTCATTTAAAGTTTACAGTTAATTTAAAGTAAAGGCACATATCACACCTTTTAGTTAATGAGCCCTGCAGTGTTTATGAAAGGTCCCATTAGACCTTGGGTTCAGAATTGTTAACATTTGCTGCCTGTGTAGATAAAACTTCAGACTGAGCAACGGCTGCCTGTTTGCCCTGCACATATTTTCTTTGCCTATTTAAAAAAAAATCTACAACTATTTATTCCAGAATCGGGAAAATGTTATAGTTATGGAAAAGTAGTACATCCAGGATGGTAATAAGAAAGTATAGTAAATACAAGTTCCATTTCTGTTTATATATTTCAAACTATTTTGTTGATATAATGTGACAAGAAAATCCATACAATGAGATTTCTTTTTATTATGACATATCCCTTTTGAATGTCAGCTAATAATAGTGATTTTGTGTTTTACTTCTTTTCTTTAATAAAAGGTGACATTTCAAAAATAGGATTCTTTTTTTTTTGTTAGGAAATGAAATGAATTCATATAGCACAAAGTTTATTATGTTTTATAGCCCCCTTTTGCTTCTGATGCAGCCAGTACTGTTTCTTGCTTCCCTGGTATTATTTTGTGAAATAAACAAACACGTTATATGTACCTTTCAGTTGAATACAGCAATTAAAGGACAAGGAAAGGTAAAATCACTCTGTAGCAGGGTTGGACTGGGCCGGCAGGACAACAAGAGAAAACCCTGCAGACCCAGGCCCCATTCCTTGCCGCAGCACAAAAGGGGGGTGGAAATGCTCATGACTGGGGCGAGGAGGGCTGTGATTGCGGGAGGGGCCCAAGACTGGTGTGGAGGGCCCCTGAGTTGCCAGTCCCGGACATCTAAGTTCAATGCTGCTCTTCAATTAGTGAGGGGTCTGCCTGGGATAAGCATTATGAAGGCGGCATTCAGTTGGCAACAATATCTTGATATGGTGCATTTTTTTAAAAGAATAGGAGCATCAACCCAGGATAAAAAATAACTAGACTAGACAAGAATCACTTGGGTGTGCCTAAAAACTTGGTACCCCCCAGTGGTTGTACTTTCCTTCTCTTTTATACATTCCCATATATTAGTATGTAATAGAATGCTAATCCTAAGCAATTGGCGTTTTGACTTCTACCATTGTAGAAGTCAAAAGGCCAACGATCTTCCCTACACAAAAGGGTCTGATTACAAGGTGGTATCTGGCTCTTAGTGAACCGGATATCGAGAAGCATCCTCATAAGTATATGGCACCGTGGGAGCATATGCTGGGAACTGAGATCCCCCTCTCAACATGGGATAAAATTTGGGAAAATGCTGAGCAACCTCGGTATGTGCTACCATTAAAGAAAACATATATAAAATTATAATGGGTTGGTATCATACCCCACAACTCTTACACAAACTGTTCCCTAATTCCACTGATTCTTGCTGCTGGAGGTGTGGGGATGTCAGGGGTTCGTTCCTACATATGTTTTGGACCTGTCATAAGCTGAAAAGGTTTTGGGATATGGTCAGAGGTTGGGTTGAGAAGGTAACTATGATAGTAGTGCCTCTGGATCCCTTGGTGTATGTGCTGGGTAATAAAATCCCTAAAATACGGCATCCCACACAAAAAATGGTTACTTGCATACTCACGGCGGTAGGGGATTAATAGCAAACAATTGGAAGGCATTGGCTCCCCCATCAGAAAAGGAATTCCTGGAAAGAATCAGATATGTTCGGAGGATGGATTATCTAACGGCACTCAAACATGATAAGGTGGATCAGTTTAATAAGATCTGGGGTAGTTGGAATGCTATTGAGGCCATGTCACACTTTTGAGCTATTGCTGGGGAATGATGTAAACCGGGTTGAGGGGATGTCAAATAAAGTCAATACAGATGCCTTGGTATGACAGTTGGGGGTATGATATGTCTGTATGATGGGGAAGGGCAGGATGGTGACTTGCCGGTATCACTGGGACAAATATTTTGAAGTCATGCATAGGAAAAGTTTTGTTTTCTATGGGTTTGTATTGCTGAAATTCATCTCAAGCTGTTTCTTTTGTAACTGAAGAAAATGTCATGGCCCATTGATGGCAAACTGTTTGCTGTCTATGTGAAACTTGAAAAAATAATAAAAATTTTCTTACAAAAAAAAAAAGAATAATAATTGAAGGAACAGTATAATCTCTTTTCAACATGAGTTCAATAAATAGGGCTTGTGCTGAAAACTTTATTCCTATTGTTTTAATCACAAAATCGTTATGTTTTTCTTATTTCTCCTGCTACACTGAGAAATATTGTATAAGCCACTTCATGTTTGCTTATTGTAAGGTAGATACTTAGATAAGCAGAGCACACATAATCCCCATACATAACAGACTTCTGTTTATTTGTTCCTTGCAAGGACCGAATATAGAGTAGCTTCAGTTTCCCTGTTTGCCCTGTTCAGCTCAAGAAATAAAAAAGAGAGGTCAGGAGAACTAAAAGAATCACAGTGGCGCAAAGAGGCAAGGCAAGAGAGATTAGTTCAGTAAGGAGGTTATTTAATAAAAGGCACTAAGTTTGCCCAGGAGCAGTAATCCATAGCAACCAATCAGCCCAAAAGATAAGCCCAGTTCATTGCACTCATGTTGGAAAAGGTGGTATCCTGCATATTTAATCTTCTAGTAATTTACCAGCTGAAGACCACCTACCTGCAAACTTACTCAGGGTTGGATTTACATAGCGGGCGCCCCTAGGCCCGCTGACGTTCATCGCCACCATCCTCTCCCTTTTATTCATTTAAATTTCCATCATTGGGACTTGAGCAATGGGGATTGGTGCACAGGAAATTTAAAAAATGATTGATCTCCTAGTGTTTCTGAACTAATGTGGGTGTGGTTGGGCAGCATGTTGCCCCCTAAAATCTTGACGCCCTAGGCCCGGGCCTTGGTGGCCTCTTCACAAATCCGGGCCTGAACTTACTTCAAATATTCCATCTATGCCCTACTAAAAGAAACCTTCTGTTACTCTTACTTTAGCTCAAGTATTCATATTCACCATTAGAATAGTATTTTTAAATCTTGTATGTTTACAATTTCATTATAGCCCTAGAGAACGCATCAAACAAAGGACTTTCAGAACTTTTCTAGCCTGACAGCCAATGTTTAGCTGCTTGGCAGGTTATTGATCTTTTTCCTAGAAATGCCTTCAAGCAGTTTCACAATGTAGGAGAGACAACAACCAGCTGGAAGTTACAAAAGATTTTCTAAGAAACAATGTATGTCCAAAAGTAGAAGTTATTTGTGACTTCACATAAAGGATAATGTTACAGGTAAATGCAGTACTGTATAACACAGTATAAAGAAATGTTGTTATTAGATTCTATAATTAATAAAATATGTGTAAAAACTGTTTCCAGTGGGCAGAAAAGATTAAGGGTACCTCCTTTCAGGGCCATGCTATAATGCACAATTTGTAAAGTTTATGTGCCATTCCCAGGCATCCAGTTGTTTCCATTGGAATGATGGTTCTAATTAAAACACATAAGTATAATTGTGTAAAATGGTAGACTGCAATCGAGTACTGGTCCTTACCATTTTTCTGTGTTGATTCTACCCCCTAGTGTGCCTTAGTTCTTGCACTGGGGTCACAGTACAACCAAGGAAACCCAACTGCCAGTGCCGGGCCAAATCAGCTGAAGCCCTAGGCAACATGCCTGGCAACTAAATCCCCGTAGACGTTGTGAAGTATGGGATTGTTCACAGGACTGGAGGGCCTGGATAAGGGGTAGGCTGACAGAGTAGGTAAATGCCTAATGCCTCCTCCATCTGTGCACATGCCTCTTCTGTCTGTCACTATTTCCAGCCTTGCCCATTGTTCACTTTATACAGTTATCACAGATGCAAGTGACTTTAGATTTGGCTTTAAGGGGTCATACACTCAGTCTTTCACTCACCTTAGATACAAGCTAGTCTGACATAACAGCACCCCAAAGACGGCCGAACACACAAAACACACTACCTGCAATAGGAGCCAGTGCCAAAGGCACAGAAAACAAACAAAGCGAATATTTATATAGTGTGATATTGTTTGGTATATAACACCTCTTTTTGTGCTCGGTGGGAATTATTAAACGCACCACATGCGTGTAGAACCCGTCCACTAGCAATGCCACAGTATGGAATAAAGATTTTACTTCTTTATGTAAACTTTTTAGGTGGGTACTTACCAACATTGTCTTTCACAAATTGCACAAAGGAATCTTATCCTGCAACACAGCTCGCCTTCTGGTGTAGGCTGTAGGGTAATATGCAGCAGCAATAGTGTCAAATACCTTTTATTATTTAAAAGCAAATATTTAAAATACACTCATATAGCGTCCTCGTGGAAGGAGACAGTGCAAGGTGGATCTGCATTGAATTAAACTATGTGCTCCGAACCCAAAGACTCTATGATGATACACTAAACGGCAGCTCCAATGGGACGTGGCATATGCGTAGATATGCTTTTAACCATGAACCTATGTCAGTGTTTTTTAAATATTTGCTTTTAAATAATAAAATGTATTTTAAACTATTACACTTTATTCCCTAAGCTGGCATTGCAGGTGAATGGGGTCTACACACATGTGGTGCATTTAATAATTCCCACAGAGCACAAAAAGAGGATTTATATACCAAACAATATCACACTATATATATTCTCTTTGTTTGTTTCCTGGGCCTTTGGCACCGGCTCCTATTCCAGGTGTTGTGTATCAGATTTGAAGGAAAGCCGGATTAGGATTGTGAATTTACTCGGATTTTGGGATTTTTATTTATCTGACACAAAACACGCGACCACCACCCACAATGCAGAGTTATAACTCCATTTGTCTCCTAAATAGTGGAGAAATACAAATGAGTAATGTAAAGTTTGCTAAAGTTTTGCTAAATAAATGATAACAATTAGGGGCAGATGTACAAAATTCGGGTGAAGGGTTCGAATAAAAAAAAATTTGAATTTCGAAGTATTTTTTGGCTACTTCGACCATCGAATTGGTTAAATTCGATCGAATTCGATCGAAATCGAATGAAAAATCGTTCGACTATTCGACCATTCGATAATGGAAGTACTGTCTCTTTAAAAAAAATTCGACCACCTACTTCGGTAGATAAAACCTACCGAAGTCAATGTTAGCCTATGGGGAAGGTCCCCATAGGCTTGCTAAGTTTTTTTTTTGATCGAAGGATTTTCATTCGATCGTTTTATTAAAATCCTTCGAATCGTTCGATTCGAAGGATTTAATCGTTCGATCGAATAAAAATCGTTCGATCGAATCGAATAATAATTTGATTGATCGATCGAATTATTAGCGCTAAATCGTTCGATTTCGATATTTGAAATCGAACGATTTTAATTCCCAGTCGAATATCGAGGGTTAATTAACCCTCGATATTCGACCAATAGTGAATCGGCCCCTTAGTGTAAACTTGTATAAATGAAATGCCATACCTTAAATGTAATTGAAAGAACGCATTCTTTCCATTCCCCATTCCCAAATAAATCTATGAATTAAATTGTAATTTGTCTGTTTAAAGATTCCATGGCCCGCCATTATCATCTCATGCAGATTTGAAATGTGAGAAGATAATTCATTTAAACTGAAAGCATGGAGACATATTTATGACAAATCAGCTAGTAGCGCAGCCATTTTATCATCGCGCATTGGCAGAATGTTGGGAACATTGTAAAATTGCAGTGGCAGAGACTGAAACCATAAAAGTACATCATTTATTTAAGACAAATAAATGTCTTCTCTTTTGTGTTACAGGGTGAGAAGTCTCATCTGCAGTCTGCACACATGAACATACAACGATGCAATGGAAATGTAGTAAATGACATTGACTAGTAATGCTTGAATTTTTTTACCAAGCATGGATTTACGGTGACATTCTTCATTCTACATCTGTGAATTGTTTTGCCAAACTGCACCCAAAATTGGCTGCGGAAAAACAAGAAAGAAGCCTATTCAATGCATTTGGAGAGAGAAAAACCTTGAAAAAAATGCCCATTGATTGTAACTTGAGGGGCAGTCAGAATGGCCCCAAACTGTCAGCCAACATCTGCTCTGCAAGTACATTTTTGTTTTCCTAGATGTTATTCCTGAATGTGAATGTCATATATCAGGTTTTACTCTACATTATGAATATAATCAGAATCATTTGAAATTTCCTGGCATTACAGTGACATCCATCAAACGACTCAAGTATAAATCAAAGAAAAATGAAAGCATATCTGTCACGTCTGCTGGCATAAACATAACAGCTAATGCTAAGCTCCCGTGCACAGCTTGGAAGATATCTAGTAATTACAAGTTTAACACATTGCACTACCCAAAAGCAGCAGATGGATAACAAAATGCACAACTTTGATGTACTAAATAACTGATCTGAATGTGCAAACAATGAGTATTCTTTACTGACTCCCTTGCTAATTTTAGAAATGCTCTGTAATATGCCCCAGTGAGTTCCATGATTTCAGTAATGTTCTGCTCTGGTGCAATAAAAATAGTTACATTTAAAATGTAATCAATTGAGAATATAGATCTAACAAATCTAGTAAACGCTGGCTCCATGACAAGAATATAAATTGTACAAAAGTATTATTTTTCTTAAATGTTCTACTTAGGACTTGTAGGGGTAGATTTGACTTCGGACCTGTAAGGGTAGATTCACTAAAGGGTGAAGTGGCTAGCGCGAACTTTCCGCCAGCGTTGCCAGCCACAGGGACATCGCCAATTCACTAACAGGCGCAGGGGTCAATTCGTTACAATTCACTAAAGTGCGGATTTTACTGAACATTAGCTCTTTCGGCAGAGTTGACTTCACCACAGACCAGGCGAAATGGTAAAAAGAAGCTAGATCTTCCTCAATCTTCTGTCACTTATATCATATTGTGTGTGCCGAAAATGCATTCAAGTTCAAAAAACGCTGGCGACTTTTCCTTTTTTTGAAGCGGGATTGCCTGCAAAAGTCCTAACTTAAACTGGCCATAGACGCAAAGATCTGATCATACGAATCGAGGATTCGTATGATTTTCAGACCGTGTGTGGAGTCCCGACATTTTTCTTCCAGAGGAGATCAGTCGTAGAAAATATCGGCTGCTGATAATATCTCTGCATGTATTGTCAATCGTACGATTTTCAGAGAGAGACTGTCACTAGCTTTGGTCGGACATAACTTTCATACGAAGTCCGATCGTATGTTGATTCGTACAATCGGATCTTTGCTTCTGTGGCCAGCTTTAGATTCTTGCTTGGGTAACCGGTTTTCTAAAGACATTTTATAGTGCGATGGGTGCGAAGTGGTGCGATGGGTGCGAAGCTGTTGCTGGCGAAAATTTGCCTGTTATTGAATCTGCCTCGTAGTGCAAAACCTATGGTGGCACTTGCTTCCTAGTAGATGTTTCTCTTTACTCCTCTTCTCTCAGCAGTACTCCGCTGTTCCCAGTATTACCCAGTCTGCAGGCCACACCCACAAATGACACTTCCTGATGAGCTCACTGTTGTGTGGATGCAAGGGAGTAGAAAACTGTCAGAAAAGGTAGCTGGAGGACTGCTCTCCTTCAGCAAAACTGGAGAAACTATAGATGGGCTACGAGCAAACAATATGAGAGGCTGAGGCCATGACGGCTGAAACTAATACTGTAGACTTTGAAGCTCAGAAGGCTGTACTAAGGTACAGAGTATTAAATCCAGCCCATTGGCCTAATCAACCCAAAGAAGACTGCAGGTCCAATCAATAAAGCCAATGCAAAAAATGAATTGCATTCTTATTTTTGACCAGCCTTAAATTGCCACTGCTTTTTGGGGTATAATACTGATTTTGGCACACTGTTTATAGCACTCGGAGTGCTTTATTTTCCGAAGTTTCCTCGTGAGGCAACTTCAGACATTCGGAAAAGAAGTGCGCCCATTGCCATCCCACCGGTGATTTACATTCTAGCTCGCGGGAGGCAGTTCCGGAAGATTAGTCACCCCCCAAAGAAGAGTTTTGAATCTGAGCGTGTGTCTCTGTCCTTAAAGGACCAGTAACTTCAATTTTTTTAAGTTTTTTTAAAAAATAAAATTGTTTGTATATAACAAAAAAAACCACCAAGACATATTTAACTTTAAAATCGCAAAGTCTTTATTATTAAATAACTTACCGATACTCCGCTTGCGCTCCTCTTGAGAAAAGGCAACAGGGAAGAGAAATCGATCGCCACATGATGGATCGTCGGCCTGTCGCCTTTTCTGAAAAGGAGCGCAAGTGAGTATCGGTAAGTTATTTAATAATAAAGACTTTGCGATTTTAAAGTTAAATATGTCTTGCTTTTTTTTTTCTTTATATACAAACATTTCTTTTTCTGGTCCTTTAAAGGACAAGGAAAGTCTAAAATAGAATAAGGCTAGAAATGCTGTATTTTGTATACTAAATATAAACATGAACTTACTGCACCACAAAGTCTAATCAAACAAATGATTTATGCTTTCAAAGTTGGCCACTTTGTTAAACATCTTTGCCTGACCCTGACCCTGCACATGCTCAGTGTGGTCTGGGCTGCTTAGGGATCGTCATAAACAAAGCTGCTTGAGTTCTGCATGGCTGGGAAGTAAGGTGGGGGCTCCCCCTGCTGTTCATAAGTATGATTGTTTCCCTGCTCAGCAGTTAGGGACCATCTGACAATTCCTATCCACAGCAGTAAATGAAGGGAGAATTTCACTGCATACAGTCATGTTTCTTATAAAAACTGTACACATTTTTTAATTAAAGTATATTGGAGATAGGTTTCTTTTTCATTAAAGAAAGTAAAAATTGGATTTTATTTTTTTGCCTATCCTTGTCCTTTAAGGGAGATAGTAAGAACAGGACTGAGCTGCATTTACTAATGCTGCTCTCCACACTGAGTGCTCAATGCAGCAGACCCCTCAGCTTCCTACATGAGCACTAAAGGACTTGTGAAATGGCAAAAGTTTTGCCAAACACATCGGAGTGTACAGACGTTTCCTCTTGCGCCAAATGCATTAGAGGCAGTGGGCATTATTCAAAAGTCCCCCCCCCTAAGCCAAATGCATTGAAATCAAAGGTCATTTTTAATAAATATCTGTTTAAACACTTTCCCTGACAACTCTTCCTAACAACCAGGAAAGTGTTAACTATAATCAAATCTCAACTGACACTTCATTAGGAATCTCCAGCTCATATTTGAGTTAATCTGCCCCTTATTGTTTTAGGGGGTTATTCATCATTTTTTTAAATAAAATCAGACTTCAATAAAATCACACATTTTTCGGAATTTATCAAACCCCGAGAATGGAAAAGTCTGAATCTGAAAATCCGGCATCTCAGACCTGTCAAGGTTGCATATAAGTCAATGGGAGAAGTCCCAATGATTTTTTTGATGTGCACTGGGTTTCGTGCAATACCCCGAAGTATTCTGAGTTTTCCGGCAAAAAACATAAGAATTCTGAGTTTTCGGGTGAAAAATTAGGGATGCACCGAATCCACTATTTTGGATTTGGCCGAACCCCTGAATCCTTTGTGATAGATTCGGCCGAATACTGAACCCTAATTTGCATATGCAAATTAGGGGTGGGAGGGGAAACAATTTTTTTACTTTGTTGTTTTGTGACAAAAAGTCACTCGATTTCCCTCCCCAACCCTAATTTACATATGCAAATTAGGATTTGGTTCGGCCGGGCAGTAGGATTCGGCCGAATCCTGCTGAAAAAGGCTGAATCCTGGCTGAATCCCGAACCGAATCCTGGATGTGGTGCATCCCTAGTGAAAATTGGATTTTTTCCTGCAAAAAAAAAAATGTTAGAAATAAGCGTAAAAACCAGAGCGGATTTGATCGGAGTTTGCAGCAGAAAATGTTGAGATAAAACAGAATTTGATAAATAACCCCCTAAATGTTTTTAATCTGATTTAATGCAAAAAAATTTCAAACACTCTGGATTATCCCACGTACCAGACATTCCTGATGAAATATCCCATACCTGTATGTAGGAAATAAACATTTGCAGGTTTGATTTGTTTTTCCCCAACTACACTGTTTGAGTGAAAGATTGTTTTACATAAACCATAATTCAAGGACTGGTAGCTAAACCGGCTGTCCTGTTTGTGTTCTATTGATTGGACCGGGAGATATATGTTGTGCCATCTGTGTCACAGTCATTCACTATAAGGAATATACAATTATAAAATGTGTTGAGAAAAGGTTTTGCTGGGTACTGTATATGAGCAGTATAACGGGCCGTGAATAGACTTTATTTTGCAAAACTGTATTCTAATCCTGTAAAAGATTTGCTTCTCCTTTCTCTTGCTGAATATTTATAGCTTTTTCTGGCTGGCAAGCTTCACACTTATGTGATTTTCAATCTCACAGAAGTATGTATCAGAGCCGTATTTTAATGGAGAGAACGGTCATTGTATAGGGTCAGTGCCAGACAATGAATTGAAGATAGATATGAACTCAAGGTCAACAATGATATTGACAAACACTCACTATTCAGAACAAGGGCTACTGTTTGCCCTTGCATTTCTTTAAAAAAATCTTTCAAAATTGTTTTTGCAAGGGATTAGAAACTCAGGAAAATATTGACTGATTAACTAATGTACAGTAAGTGAAACCTTCATTTAATTGATTTTAAAAGGATTCTGTCACAGGAAAAGTGTTTTTTTTTTTTTTCAAAATGCATTAGTTAATAGTGCTCCTCTAGCAGAATTCTGCTCTGAAATCCGAGCAAAAAGGTTTTTTTTAGATTTGATTTAAAATTCTGACAATGGAGCTAGACGTGATGTTAGTTTCCCAGGTGTCCCCAGTCATTTGACTTGTGCTCTGATGACCTTCGGTCACTCTTTACTGCAGCACTGCAAGTTGAAGTGATATCATCCACCTCCCCTCCCTCCCCCAGCAGCCGAACAACAGAACAATGGGGAGGTAACCAGATAACAGTCCCCTGGCACAAGATAACAGCCCCCTGATGGATACGAGAATAGCACTCAGTAGTAAAAATTAGAGATGCACCAAATACACTTTTTTGGATTCGGCCGAACCCCCGAACCCTTTGGGAAAGTTTTGGCCGAATACCGAACTGAAGGGGAAGGGGAAAATGTTTTACTTACATGTTTTGTGACAAAAAGTCACAAGATTTCCCTCCCCACCCCTAATTTACATATGCAAATTAGGATTCGGTTCAGCAGAAGGATTCGGCCGAATCCTGCTGAAAAAGGCCGAATCCTGGCCAAATCCCAAACTGAATCCTGGATTCGGTGCATCCCTAGTAAAATTCCAAGTCCCACTGTGACTCCTTCAGTGGTTTTTTGCCTTCCTCTGGATCAACTGGCAGATAGGTAGTTAATAAAAAAAAAAAATAAAAAAAAGGTTGAACTCGATGGACATGTGTCTTTTTTCAACCTTACTTACTATGTTACTATGTTACTATGTATTGGGACATATTTACCAAAAAGTGAGTTTAGAGCTCACAACAGTCTGAAATTTGTCCACTCTCTATTATTTTCTGGTACAAAAATCCCATATAACTGAATGGAGCGTGGAGGAATTATACCCCATTTAGTAGGAGAAACAATAGCCTGCCAGAAAGCAGTTCCATAGTGCAGCACTGGCTCTTTCTTTTATTTTGAAAATATTTTATTTGATTTTCATGATAAACAAATAATAACAGTATGACAGCAACTGGCTCTTTCTGAAAGCACATGACCAGGAAAAATGACCTGAGATGGTTGCCTACACACCCAGGGGCGATCCTGTCCCCTCCGCCGCCTGAGGCAGCTTGGAGTTGCTGCCGCCCCCCCTCCTCCCTGGTGCTCTCACCTTATTAGTTGGGAGGGTCCACGAGGGCGGCGGAGAGGGCCAGGAAGCTAGCATAGAGAGCATAATTGCGATCGCTGCGATAGAAGTGCCAAATTTCCAGTTTGAAAACCGGAAATTCGGCTCTTAAAGTACCAGGAGCGGCATTTTTGTAGCCCCTGGTACCTAGTGGGGTGCTGCCGCCTGAGACGAGTTACTCAACTTGCCTCATTAGTTGAGCGCCCCTGTAAACACCAATATTACAACTAAAAAATATTCTTGTTGGTTCAGGAACAACATTTTATATGGTATGGAGTGAATTATTTGTAGTTTAAACAGCGTAATTTTGAAATAAAAATTACACCATAAAAACTATGTCCCTCATTGTATACTTTTTTTGTGGTCCTGCAAATATATAATGCATTTCCCTAATTTTACATTTTCCCAGAGTTTACACCATTTTTTCTGGTTCCTGAAAAACGTAAAATGGGGGTTTTACTTACTTATTTAACTACAGTGTTCAATATATTTGTCATTTATTGGAATGAAATGCAATGTAGGTTTTGTGCTTTAGATGTCCAACCGATCCTTTTAATTTGAGTTGAATCGCCTTGTCTTATCCATGTCCTTTAAATAGCGATGAACGAATCTGCAAATTTGGAAAATGCATCTAAGCAATCGTTTTTCATGGCCAGTTTTTGGTATCCAAATACATTGTAGTCTATGGGGCACATTTACTAAAGTGTGAATTTTCTCTTCATCTAAATTCACCAAAGTTCACCTCACTTCATCGGGTTTTTTTTCAAAATACATCTCATATTTACTAAAAATACACTTTTCAAGAAAAGTACACTTTTTCAAGAAAAATTTGGTAAATTTTCTTGCCAAACTTGCCAGTATATTTCCCCATACAATAGTAGTGGGGAAAATCCTCTAGAGAATTTTCTCTAGATAATGTTCACCATGGAGAAAATTAGCATGAAAGATAATGGCTGCTCTGTCTTTATAATGGAAGTTTGCCAACCTGAACCTGGATTTTTGCTGGACAAAATTCACCTGGAGAAAAGAGGTGAATTTATGCCAATGAAAAGAGACTATTCACTACTACAAAGTTAATTCTCCAAAACTTGTTGTTTTCTCCTTTTAGTAAATTGGCGATACTGAGGGAAAATCTTCATTTGAGGCGAAACGACACCAAATTTTTACTTTCACCCTTCAGTAAATGTGCCCCTATGGGTGTTTCTCGTGGCAACTTTTTCGCTGGGATTTTTACCAATGCAATATGCATATTAATCTATGGGCATTTTTCAAAGTACATTAGGATTTATTGCAGCTTATTTTCACATGTGAAATTTTTTTTGCCAACTTCAATAAAATATTTGCTGGCAAAATACGGTAATTCATTGTGAATTAGATGCAAAAAATGTTGCTTATCACTAACTTTAAGTCATGGTTACAAGTTGCAGTGGGGTCTGTCCCTAATTCACCTGCTGTACCTGCTGCCTTTTTCCAAGAGGAAATGAGCTCAATTAATGCTATTAGCCTGTTGCTGAAAGATCCAAGGCCACCAGTTTAGCCAAAGTTATCTGTCTTGTCCAATCAATATAAACAGTGCTTAGTGATGTCATCAGTTATAATCAGAGCTTAGTGATTTAATTTGCCACACGACTCAATGAAAACGTGTATTATAATAAATAATGTATTACATGGGGCCTGTTATCCAGAATGCTCAGGACCTGGGGTTTTTCCAGATAATGAATCTTTCCATAATATCGATTTCCATACCTTAATACTACTTGAAAATAATGTAAACATTAAATAAACCCAATAGGCTGGCTTTGCTTCCAATAAGGATGAATTATATCTTAGTTGGGATCAAGTACAAGCTACTGTTTTATTATTACAGAGAAAAAGGAAATCATTTTTAAAAACTTGGATTATTTGGATAAAATGGAGTCTATGGGAGATGTCCTTCGTATGATTTGGAGCTTTCTGAATAACGAGTTTAAGGATAACAGATCCCATACCTGTATTCTTATTTGGAGTTCCAGGACCTGTACAAAAGCACTGCCTTTGGCCTAATGTCTTCAAATAGTTATAGAACCCCCCTGTGGCTTATAATATCCTTAAAAAAAAAAAAAAAAAAAATATATATATATATATATATATATATATATATATAAATATAAATATCTTTGTTCCCTGTCACATAAACTTTCATTTGTTACTTACTATACCCTGGCATGGTGCAGTACAGCTCAATGATACAAAGAAAATTTCCAAAATATGAAGGAAAATGATTCTGTGGTTAATGAAGAAGTTGAAAAGGTGTGTGGTTAAATAAGTTATATGCACAAGGTTTGTGGTTGTCTTAATGATACTGATATGATGCTGTTAAGCAGTGATGGGCGAATTTGCTCGCCAGGCACGAATCCGCGTCGAATTTGCCTGTTCGCTGCTGGTGAATAAATTTGCGAATTTGCTGTGAAAAATTCCCTGGCAAAGACTCACCGGCGTCGAAATCAAAGTTTTTTTGACGCCAGCGACGATTCAGACGCCGGCGTGAATTTAGAAGCGACGATAAACGGACGTCCATTGACTTTTATGGGCGCCGGCTCAACCAGTTCATAGTTCAACATCCTAATAAAGGATTAATTTATAAACACAAGTAAAAGTGCAATACACAAACTGGAGCATGTTTTCTGCTGTTCTTGCATCTAAAAAGCTCCTGGTTAGGTGTGCCAAGTACACAACAACTAGACAAGAGATTGCATAGTCATGCATAGGATTCGCTTGGGTAATCACCTAGGATTCTGTCTTTTTCAACAGGATTCGGATTCAGGCGAATAATCGTGCCTGCCCAAACCGATTCCAAATCCTTTAAGTCATGTGACTTTTTGTCACAAAAAGAAAGTAGAAACATCTTTAACACTCGCTCTCTTTTTCTCTTCCCTTCCCTGATTTGCATATGTAAATGAAGATTCGGTTCGATATTCAGCCGAAGCTTTCACCAAGGATTCGGGGGGGGGGGGTTGGCTGAATCCCAAAATATTGGATTTGGTGCATTCTTAAAATTGCATTTGTATATGATACGTTGCAATAGCATGATGTAACTCTGGAATTTAGGGTAAAAATTTTTTTGCATTGTTGCATTTAGTACTTTATCAGCCTTTAGAGCATTACTACTGCCCAACTTACTTTGACGACGAAGGGTTAAAGTAGCCTGCATCATTTTAAATTCGATTTATCTATACTGAATGCAATCTGCCACTTAGACATTCATATAAATTGTAAATTTGTTTAAAAGCATAACAACGGGCCCCAATATATGAAGGGCCACATAGGCTTAAGGTGGCCATAGACGCAAGATCCTATCGTACGAATCGAGGATTCGTATGATTTTCGGACCGTGTGTGGAGAGTCCCATCATTTTTCGTCGGGCAGAGATTGGTCGTTTGGTCGATCGGACAGGTTTGATTTTGTCCCGACTGATCCCGCCGGAGCCCATTGCGCTCTCATTGTAATCTGATCGTTCGGCCATAGGGCCGAACATTCAGATTACCCCCGATGTAGCCATGTCTGTTAGTGGCATATCAGGGAAAGATGTCGCCAAACGAGCGGATCTTTGTGTCCACGGCCACCTTTAGGCCTGTGGTGATTTGTTTGGAAGATGGCTGGCTGCCCCTTTAAAAATTTACAGATCTGTTAAATAATAATACTTCATTAAACCTATCATATTGGTGTTATATAAATAAAAGGTTATTGTGGCCCTGTAACTATGTTTGCTGCAGTATAAAGGGTATTGCGAATCCTCTTTGTTTCTTCATGGCGGATTTTTCTAGATAACACTTTTAATATTCATGTACAAAAGCGACCTTAGCTAATCAATCATATAATCCCTTTTGCAATAATTCAAATGGATGTTGATTAGATTTGTCACCTTCAACATGAGCATAGACAGAAAGCCTGTAAAGACAAAGAGGATTCTTTTTATTAATTATATACCACAGACACGTATTTTAGCACTTTCCCCTCTTAAGAAGCAATTTCTGCATCCAAAGATCCTTGCCCTGTATCAATAATCATGCCAACGACTTGTGTTTGTTATGTCAAGCTTGTCTGTTACATTGTGCTCTGATTCTATCAGCTCCTCAGCTCTCATGGCGCACACCCCTAGGCAAGTCATAGGCATAGGATTGCTCCTTTTCCCTTTTGAACGTGTTTAAATTTCAATCAGTGAAGTCACAACTTTGTTTCTCTAAAGGGAAAACTTACTAACCTTCAAAAATTCACAGTGACGGCTTCGCTCACAGCGCAACACTTCACCAGGTGTAGATTCGCCATTACAACGCTAATTCACTAAAATCCAAAGTTGTGTCCAGGGCGCCGAACGCTGGCGAAGTTGCGCTAGCATTACTGAGCCAAGGGAAGCGAAGCTGCGCTAACGTTACCTAATTTGCATATGGCGGGAAGTTAAAGTTGAATGGACGTATATGTTGCAGCAAATACATTACACTACACAAGCCCAGGGAACCTTAATAAAAGAAAATAAAGTTGTTATATTGCCCTAAACATGAGCCCAGTGTATAGTTTATGTGCCATATGTTAGGAAATGTAGGGGGGAAGCTGGTTACGCCAAAAAAATGTTACGCTCCTTTGCAGCCTATCATCCTGAAATAGGAAAAGACGCTAGCATTTTTTTAGGAAGTCCTATCTAATCTATTGCACTTCATCTGGTCTGAGGTGGCGAAGGCAAGTCTGGCGCAAGAGGAAACGTTCAGTAAAATCTGCATCTTAGTGAATTTGCGTAGTTACGTCCATTTGCCAGAGCGCAAATTCGCCAGGCATTAGGGAACGAAGTACGCTAGAATCTATTTCCTTCGCTAGCAAAGTTACGCCAGTGACCGTAAATAAATCAGCGAAGTCCCTTTAGTAAATTTGCCCCTATAGGTGGCCATACACAGGCCCATAAAAGCTGCTGGCAGACAAAGTTGGCAGCTTATTGGCCAGTGTATGGGGTCCAACAATGGGCTTCCCAGACTGATATCTGGCTGAAAATCGACCGTACGTTAATCAACCAGGTTTAAAAATTCAGTCGGATAGAGGGCTATACCAGTTTGCTTCCACCACCTGCATTCCTAGCCTTGTGGTCTGAATGTTGGGCCCTAGGGCCCAGGATCAGATCAGCCAAGGTGGGCAACCTTAAAGGGGATCTATTGTGAAAATTAAGATTTAATATGAACTTCATTACTCACTGAAATAAGAAACTTTCTAAATATAATCAGTTACAAATTATGTTCCATTTGTGACATAACCTAGTTAGTCTTCACTCTCCCCATCTGAACAATTCTCTCTTCATTCAGTAAATGGAGTCAGTTTTTGACTGACAGTCGGTCTAATACATCCTTTGGGGGGTTGCACCCTTTGCCTAGGTGCTTACTCTGAAAATAACCAGTTCTGAAGGAAATCCTGTTTCTGTGCATGCAGAGCATTTGCCAGAGTCAGTTATTTGGTTAGATTTTGTTTGTGCTGGAGTTGCTGATTTGAGTGAGCTCTAAAACATCTATTGGGAAAGGGAGACCCCTGTAAAAGATGTATTAGACCTTCCTGTCAATCAAAATCTGACTCAGACCTCAGTAATGAAGAGTTTTTGAAGAGAATTACTTACACAATACATGTTCCTTTACAGACATGTTAGTTCACACGAGGAGATTCGGGGCGATTTTGTCGCCTGGCGACTAATCGTCTAATCTTCTGAGCGACAATCTTCCCGAACTGCCTCATGTGTTTTCCCATAGGCTATAATGAAAAGTTGCCTCACACAGGCAACCTCGGGCGACTATGGAAAACGAATCGCCACGTGTGATTAGCGCCGGTGTTTTTTCATTTTAGCCGGCACAGATTCAGGGAAGGCGTTTGGGGAGATTGGTCTCTGCAAAAAACAAGGTGATTAGTCGCCAGGCGACCATATCTCCCCAAAACGGCCTGTGTGGCCTGACCCTTAAGCCACATTACATTAAAGGAGAAGAAAAGGCTTATTCACCGTGGGGAGGGCTTGCCTCTAGGGATGGGCGAATTTGACCCGGTTCGTTTCGCCAAAAATTCGCCGCCTGCGAAATGTCGCCGACGCCCATTAAAGTCTATGGGTGTCAAAAAAATTTTGACGCGCGTAGAAATTTTTTTTGACGCGCGTCTTTTATTTTGACGCACAATGCCATACAAGTCTATGGGCGCCATTTTTTTGGCAAAACAAGGCGAAAAAATTCGCCCATCCCTACTTGCCTCATTTAGACATGCAAGTTAGGACGAGTCTACAGACACAGGGGTCCTGAGCTTACCCTATGGCATCGTAAATGAACCCTTATCTCTGATGATCAGTGTCAAAAACACAAAATTAAATCCTTAATAAATCCGCAATATTCTCTGACAATAATGCATGACATTTTTCATACAATATATATTATATATTATTGTTACACACACACACAACTTTTCAATTCATCTTCATTAATTATGTTTTATAGTTTTCTTTTAATTATTTCCATTTTTCTTCTGACTTTTTCCAGCTTTCAAATGGGGGTCACTGACCCCATCTTAAAAAACAAATGCCCTGTAAGGCTACAAATGTATTGTTATTGCTACTTTTTATAACTTATCTTTCTATTCAGGCCTCTACTGTTCATATTCCAGTCTCTTGTTTAAATCAATGTATGGTTGCTAGGGTAATTTGGACCCTAACAACCAGCTTGCTGAAATTGCAAATTGGATAGCTGCTGAATAAACAGCTAAATAACTCTAAGACCACAAATAAAAAAATGAAAACCAAATGCAAATTGTCTCAGAATATCACTCTCTACATCATACTAAAATTTAATTTCAAGGTGAACAACCCCTTTAACAGTGTCTGGAAAAGTCAGTACAGGCGTTGGGATTTATGAATGGAAAAGGGGCGGTCTCAGTCTAGGAATTAATGACCAGGAATGAAGTAGGTGCACCTGAGATTAGAGAAGAGTATAACTGATTGACTGAGTTAAATACAACCACCATAATAGTGGTTGAGGCACTATCCAAAAACAGGTTACCTATATATATAGTGATGGGCAAATTTGCGCGATTCGCCGCCACCGAATAAATTCGCAAAACGGGCGCGAACATTCGCTGGCGCCGGCACATATTGGCTGGTGATCGTGCACCGGCGTCCAAAAAAATGGATGCCGGTGCAAAAAAAAATGGACACCACCATCAAAATGAGACACCGGCGCCCTTTCGCTAATTTTTTGCCATATCGCAAATTTTGCGGTAAATTCGCAAATTTCTTGGCAAAGCAAAGAAGAAAGAAACGGTTTCAGAAGAAGGAACCATTTGAGTGAATTCTCACACTATACGTCTTATATGGAGTTCATTTTCGAGACAATTAGCATCCTTATTTATGAGCAAATGTTATCAACTAATACGAATGATCAGGCCCAAGTTCAAGCTGACATTTGTAATTTTTCCTTTCACAATTTATTACCAAAAAAATCTATTAATCACTTAATGTAATTTATTTCAAATTCTTTGATTGGTAGATGATTTCCAGCAAGTATAAAAGAACACTTCTTTCATTACATTAGATGTCTGCTATGTTACTACTAATACCTTTTCTGGCCAATGTTTTTCATATTTAATATCTTCTCAACATGCTGCTAAAAATTTTTTTTGTGCATTTTTTAGATTTCATGGAAACTGCCTGCTTGAATGTATGACCTATAACAACCTATATATTAAAGGAGAACTAAACCCCCCTAGGAACAAGGGCAGATGAAGAGCAATTAAGAGGGTCTGTTGTTCCTAGGGCGGGGGTTTTAGTTCTCCTATAAGGAGAGTTTTCTGTCTTGAGACATTTTCGTACAAAAAACTTGAACCTATGCAGATAGTGTCTCAGAGTAAATGCAGAATCATTGCAGTGAATCACTAGTAAATATAACTGACCTCACTGAGCCAGATAAAAGAATTTACTATAACAATGGGAAACAATGATTTAGAAAAACAAATATGTTAATGCATTGAATTTATATGTTCACTCACCATTTAGTGCTCATAAATGTTTATTATAAAAGAAAATACATTTTGTACCAAAAGAAAAAAATAATTGAACTGTTGGACCCCCCCCCCCCCCCGTGCAAATGACATAAAGCAAAGCCGAAGATGCTTCAGATGGACCTGCACAAGGTAAGATCACTAAAATCACAGCTTATTCAACTAAGAACTCTATAAATGTTTGCAATAGTTAATACAGGTAATTCAGATTTGTCAGAGAGGTAATTTAAAAATGATTTCCTTTCTCTGTAATAATAAAACAGTAGCTTGTACTTGATCCAAACTAAGATATCATTAATCTTTACTTGGGGCAAAGTCTATTGGTTTTTTTTTTAATGTTTACATGATGTTATAGTAGACTTAAGGTATGAAAATTCAATTTACGGAAAGATCCCTTATCCGGAAAAACCCCAGGTCCCGAGCATTCTGTCTAATGCTTGTAGTTAATAATTCATTTTCATCCCACTACTGAGAGAGTAAGGGTTCTAGAAGTTACCTCCACCCACAATGACATAGATCATATTTGTCTTATACAGGGACTTGGATTTAAATGTATTTGGCCCAACACTTAGGGGCACATTTACTTAGCTCGAGTGAAGGATTAGAAGGAAAAATACTTCAAATTTTTTTTGGCTACTTTGCCCATGGAATTGGCTACTTCAACCTTCGACCACGATTTCGAATCGAACGATTCAAACTAAAAATTGTTCGACTATTCGACCATTCGATAGTCGAAGTACTGTCTCTTTAAAAAAACTTCGACCACCTACTCGCCACCTAAAACCTAACAAGCCTATGGACCTTCCCCATAGGCTTTCCTAGCAATTTGTGATTGAAGGAAAATCGTTCGATCGATGGATTGAAATCCTTTGAATCGTTCGATTCAAAGGATTTAATTCTTCAATCAAACGATTTTTCCTTCGATCGTTCGACCAAACAAATTGCGGTAAATCCTTCGACTTCGATATGCGAAGTCGAAGGATTTAACTTCGATGGTCGAATATCGAGGGTTAATTAACCCTCGATATCTGACCCATAGTAAATGTGCCCCTTACATTTAAAATCTTTATACATCTTTAAAAATAAAAAATGAATAAAATGTTTGGTGCTCGAAAAACATGAATTTTGTGCAAAACTGTACCAGGGAAAACATTTGGTCGTCCCCTTTTCTTCTTCAACAATGTTTTCCTGGTCGCTATGTATAAGAAAGCTGAATATTGTACAAACCACTGTTACTTTAAATGATCATTTTTGGTAGACTTTAATTTCTTTTAAGGGAGGTTACATAAGGTAACTTGCAGAGTACACCGTTACTTTCAAACTTCAACCGCCATGATAAAAACCTTTGGAGGAATCCTGAAACTGGTTCCAAAGCTGTAGAATCTATTTGTAAATCAGAAAGAATGTATGCTGGGCCATTTTTACAACTGCTTATCTCTAGATAACTTCTTGAAGAATTTAGTGTAATGTTGCCCCACAGGCAT